>SCLD01075647.1:0-15111 GCA_004367895.1 Oikopleura longicauda | reverse complement strand
TTTATGATTTTCTATAATATGCTTATCACTGACGTCAAATGAATTCAAAAATCCACTGACCCAGCCATCTGCATCTTTTTCTGACTTAACCTGGTTACGATTAAGTTTGTAAAGCTTGCCCTCTAGGCATATTTTATCCAATAATTTACGATTTTCTTCAGAAATATCCGTCATCGCGATGTGGATAATTTCGTGAATTATAAACTTACTTTTGGGGTTTTCAATTGAGTACCCGGTCTTCACTGTCTTCAGGGAAGGGCTCCTTTGTTAACTTCAAGTCACCACGTGACCAAAACGTCCTGCCTGCAAGAATGACGACAGGTATTTTGTAATAAAGGGAGACCTATAATTTATTAATAAATTGGTGCACTGTAATACATGCGATTAACCTACCGGATAATCAATATGATTCAGTGAACCTCACTTGAATTCTGATAATATACTTCTTCGAGTTGTTATTTATTCTCAACTGAAGAATTATATTATCAGGGTTCGACAGAGTATATTCAATGGCTTCGTTCTCATTGACTCCACAGCGCCTCGCGATGGATTTAACCTGCGCGTGTCTCTGTGGGGAGAATGGTTACGTGGAGGGGGGGGGTTTTTATGACTTTAGTCATATGCCATTGAATAGATTCTGCTTATTTGAACTACACAGGACAGGATTTTAACGGCGGTTTTCATGTCCTTTTCAGGTTTACCATGAAGATGTCCGCCTCGCGAAGATGAGAAGGTTGCAGCGATTGTTGGTTGTCCAATATCGGTTGTCACTTCTGTTGATGGAGTTCCTCGCGATGGTCGAAATTTTTGGAGCTATTGATAAAAAGGGAAATTTCTACTGTTACGAACCAGGATTATTATTTTACTTTTAAATAAAATGACAATTCAGGCTTAAAAATGAAAGTTTTGAAAATTCACATATGATTATTACGATGTGAATTATTTGATTCGTAACGATTCATATCTGGGCAAAACGCGTTCTGGGTGTTTGTACGCATCGCGTAATTTCTACCTCCATAGTTTCTACCAGGTCTTGCGGGTTGAACGGGTGTTTCATTTTCGGCTGGTTGGGTTATTTGGGCAATTGACCGAAAAATACTTTCAAGGTCAGAAATACCTTTTCGGAGGTCCTCCACTGTGGCGCCCCGAGGTCTTTTAGGTTTCGGTGGGGTCCATTTCTTCTGTCTCTTAACCTGAGGTGTTTTTGGTCGGTAAGTATGTGGACCCATTTCAGACCATAGTACCGGTTTTTGTGCCCCCTGTGGTCGATTTCTGCCTCTAGTGGGCACTGCTGGTGTTGAACCGATTGGCTCCTCGCGATGTATAGGCCCTGATTCATCTCTAAAAGGGTTGTCGATTAGATTTTCGACTTCCGGTCGACTTCCGATTTGTCTTTCATACGTTGGTTTTTCGTATAAAACTCCAAATTTTCGGCCTACCGTGCCCTCAAGCTCTCTAGCTCTCTCTCTCTCTTTCTCCGCCTCATCCTCTCGTCTAATGCGGTCCATTTCCAACTTAATGTCCCGTTCTTGTTCGCACTTGCGCCACCACCTTTCAAATTCCTCGCGACTTTTGACAACGGTTATTTCAAGGTCTGGGTCCGGTTGAACCTTATCAGGTGAGTTGGGTTCAATCAGCTCCAATGTGGGTGGTGATTCGAGTATTCTACGCATTGGACCCGTGTCTCTTTTTGGGACAGGTTTTGGTGACAAAAATTTTGGTGTCACTAACCCAGATGGTTTGTCATCATTACCTACACGTTTAATGGGCGTTAATGAATTTTCACGAACCGGCTCGTCATCATCAATGACGATTGGTCGTTGTAAAAACGAGCTGATTCTTGAATTTTCTCGCAAAAAATTACGCGCCAAAGTTAGTCTTCCGCGCATTAAATTTTGGTTTGGTACATTATCAACGGTAGGTGGGGGGTTTTCCGGGTTCAAGGTGCTCTCTACTGCTCCACTCAACATGTCACATGACGCACTCGGTCCTTGGAGTGAGTTCAAAAATGCTTCATCGTCCTCCTCGAAACTATCTTGGTCCTCATCGCGACGTTTATTTTCCTTCTCTGGTTCTGAGTCAGTTTTATCGGCCTCATCGCCTTTATCTTCATCAGAATCGCCTTCAGAAAGGCGTGGGTTGCTTGCTTCAAATTTTTCGCGAAGCATTTTACAGATTCCGTCCGCTCGTTGTGCATAATACTGACACTCAGCTTTACTGATTCCGTAACTAGCCCACACCCCTATCAATAAACGTCCTGTGAATGGATTTACACATTCAGTTACCGTCATCTTCCAACCGCCTGTTTGGTCTCCTTGGAGACGCAAAATCTCAACGAGTGCCTCGTTGTAAACTAGAGATTGCATCACCTCGGATGGCCGGTGGTTGAACATGTTTTTGAATTCACAAATTGAATTCCATAACGTTCTAAATCTCTCCCTCGCGATGACACTCATTCGTGCATCCTTTTTCTCTAATACCTTAACAATTTGTTTGTTATTATCTTTTGATAATCCTGCCAAAAACAAATTGGTCATCGCATCGATCCTAGCTGGGTCGACTTGGTACAATGGGGTCTCAGTGTCCGTGTCACTGTCGGAGGTGGATGCATTCGAAAGGGTTTGGGATTTTGGTTTGGGTTTCATTTTTGAAAAAAAATCACTTTTGAAAATTCAATCTCTCAAACTCTCTTTTGGGTCTTTTTCTGACTGACAAGGTTCGGGTTGGTTTTGCCGGCACTTTCGATTGTCCGCGAGTAAAATTCCCCTCTTGGTGTGGTGGTCTGGTCAATTAATTTCTTAATTAGTTCGGATTGGAAATTTTACCCTTATTGACAAATCCTGGAAAATTCCTTTTTGGTAATCGAAAAGTTTAGTTAAACTTGGCTTTTTCTAAACTTTTAAGGATACCTAGGCCATAATGAAATTTTAATTCTAATTATAAGGTCCTTTTCTTAAAAAAGGCCCTTCAAAAATTAGCTAGTTTTAAAACTAGTCTTTTCGATTTTTACATACGAGGAATTTTCCTATAAAGTCAACGATTCATTTCGATGAACCCTTTTCGTCGCGAAGTTGGCTATAGGATGCCTTGAATGGATCATTATGGTTCTTGACTGGGATTCAGTCTTTTATTAAGAAAAATTCTAAGTATTAACTTAGTCATATGGTCCATATCGGATAATCTTCGCGAAGTGGAACACTTGTCCGTTTTTGAAATTTCAGTTTTCGGGTGTGACTAATCAGTTCCTTAAATTCTTCGAATCTTGGTCGATGACTCATTGGTGATGTTTTTTAATTATAAGAGTCGGGTCGCTACATTGGACTATTCTCCTCCTTGATCTCTATATGTTAGTGTTACGCGTATGCGTCATCGCGATGTTTTGGGACTCCCCACTCTTATTTATAAAGCGTGGGTGCTAACTTTGAATTTTTATCAGACAATTTACAGTCAGATCTGATCATATTGGAGAGAAAAATTTTGATTTAGAGAAACCGAATTCTGAAATTTTGTGCAACTTTGACTTGGTCAGGTCTGACCAACTTGACTTTTCAAACTGATCCTTTTAGAAAGTATTTCGTTTGATTTCGCATTTCGGTACAGTGGTACGCTTCAATCTTCAGGTACTTATAGTGGTCCAATTTGGGTAATTAGGACCTAATGATCGTGAGGGTATAGGGCCGAGAATAGAACTGAATATAGAACTGAAAATAGAACTGGAAATAGAACTGAAAATAGAACTGAAAATGAAAAAAAAATGAAAATGAAGATCGTCAGTGATTTTCCCGTCGATTTTCGTTTTCATTTTAATGTTTAAAACTCGCGAAGATTGTTTTATAACTATGTTCACGCGTTTTTAGTTTTTGGTTTTGTAAAAGAAATAAGTTGGTTTTTCTTTTAGAATGTCACAATCTGATCTTGACGATTGCGATCGCGATCCTCGTCGTGTTCGTTATGATGCTCATACTGATGGTTTCGCCGTTTCTGATCCTCTTCGATTCAAAATGCCCCTGCATGGAGTTTCAAATAGGTCTAGTTATTGGGATAAGACGGATCAGACGATTCGTAAAGAATTTCAACGTCGCGAGGATAAGAACTTGGGTTCGGTTGTTCCCGAAAATTCGGGGCATCGCAACCTTCGAATGACCAACCAATCAAAACTTTTGGGTCAGGGTGGTAAATTCTGTGGTCAATTTCGTCGGTTTGGGTTTGATCAGCGTTTTCAACGGCGAAAATATGATGTTAGCCCTCAGGACCAGTCTCGGGTATTTTCCCCAAATTTGCCTACGCGTTTTCCTTGCCCTAACCCTAATCCTAGATTTGTTACCCCACCCGTTATGACTCATTCTAAGCAACTCAAAGGTGTCCTTGCGTCCCATGAGCAAAACTGGGCGGTCCATCGTGAGTTGGCCGATTATCTTGACCTCAAACGAAGTCCCTCCGATCGTCGCGATGATTTATATCGCGAACGAATTGATGAACTTTCGACTCACATTCGTGTTGATGAGAAAAAGCTTCACGTTCAGATGCCTGCCCTTCGTTTGCGTGGGCAACCCCAAACTTTCAAACCTCGACCATTCCGACCTTACTTGTGGTATGATTGGAAATCTTCTCGTCGCGATGAAAATAACAAAGGTGGTGACAAAGCTGACTGGCAAATCAATATTCGCCGTCGACCAAAATGTTTTCGAAAACGTGGTCGAATTACCCACCTTAGTTGCCCTGTGAAACCTCAAATTGAGGTCACTGGGTGGCGTCGAAGACTTACCAAGGTAAGTTTCTTTTTGAATCCGTTTTTGATTTTATTTTTAATTTTGGTCAGTTTTGGTCGATTTTCGTCAATTTTAGTTGGTTTGGGTTATTTTAAGTCAAAAATGAGAATCTTTTTAGGGTGAGGGTGACTTCCAAATCACTTCTACTCTTGGGTCAACTGATGTTAATGATGATGATGATGCAAAAACCAGTTCTACCGGTGCACCTGTCACAGTTGAACCAAATGGAACATGGATCGAATTGGAGTCGGAAACGCCCTTGAAACTCAAAAGCAAACCTGAGAATGCACATGAGGGTGGACCAGCTGTCTTGCATGGTCTTAGACCGTTTGCTAAAAAGATTCCTCGCGATGTGGTGGTGTTCAATGATGCTGCCAGTTTCAACAGTGCTGATATCGATGAATGTACACGAGATTTTGACTTTGACCCTCGTGGGTCAAAACGCAAAATGAAAGTCGTCGTAACTGAGACTGATGACGGAGAGTCCTCCTCGTCCACCGTGTGTCGAGGTCGAAGAAAACGTCGCCGAAAGTCTCGTCGGGATCTGGATGACTCGATGGCGACCATGGTTGCTCTTCCTGGTCCTCCTCCTCCGACTGTGACCACTCCGATCATTATTAGGCCGACCCCTGGTTCCTCGCAAAGTCCTATCAATATCGTCTATGGGTAAGTATAGCTTATTTATAATTTTGTAAATTTTGGTTTTTGAGAAAAAAATATTTTATTTAGTGACTATGGCGCTTATTATTATTGTTCTGAAGGGGTCGCGACAGCTGAACAATGGTTTTGTGGTGTTATTCGCAATCATCGATTTGACAATCGCCATTTACATGTTCCCGAAGATGATCGAGTATACAGAAAGTTTGTCAATCGAACAGATGAGCGTGAATATTTGAGTAAGTTTTTGAGTTTTGATACTTCGGGAACAAAGAAATTTGAAGGAAGAAAATTCAATATTCTTACGCTTATTTTAGCTCCCTGGCCAGATCTTGGATTACTCCCTGATTTTTGGAGTGCAAAAACTGGCATTGGTGGTGCTACTGAGTCTTGGCGACGTCACTACCGCACTCTTTATCGTCGCGATGTAAACAAACCCGATTTGGTCAAAGTCACAATACCAACAGATCTGGACGTATATTTTGGTCCCCCAAAATTTTACATCAAATTGCCTCATGGTATTTATTTTCTCCGGTATTTTGGTTCGGTCATTTTGGGTAACGGTCATTTTGGGTTATGGTTGTTTTGGATAACGGTCATTTTGAATAGCGGTCACTTTTAGTAACAGTTTATTTTGGGTAACGGTCATTTTGGATAACGGTCATTTTCGATAAACTTAATTTGTATTTAGACTATTGGTACCGTTATGGTCAGGCTAATCACCGAGCGAAAATTGTTAACGTAGGTTTTGCGTGCGAATCTCTGCTCGTGACCTACTTGACCATTTTGGCGAATGATGTGACTCGCGTGTGTCCCTCTCGTAGTCCATATCAAATTACGTGCGCATGTGTCACGTGTGTCACGTGCGCTCCTGGGTCGTTAAATTGTAATGGACTCCTAAAAATGCATGCCGCTGGTGGTTTGGCTTATGAAATTATTCGGCAATTACCAAGTTCCCGTCGGCATGATATCATGAGTGATGAAAATGGTTTATTTTGGAGGAGTGATATGGATTGGGACGGATTTCATCGCGATGCTTTGTCACTAGGTACCCTTTTTCGAATTATATGAGGTTTTATGGTTTTTAATTTTAGCTCGAAATTACGATGGTAGACCTTTTTGTGTTCGTCTCAACTTGGGCAAAAATTTTGGTCAAAATTTGGAGTCTGGAGAAAATAAACCTCTCCGTCAAATGATCGAGGTAAGTTCTTAGAAACAATTAAAAACGAACTCGAAAGAAAAATCACGGAAACAAAATCCAAAAAAAATAAAAAAAATTTTGACCACTTATATTTAGTTAGTCGTCCAACTTGTTGCTGATTGGTTCCGAATTCCTGGTGTCCATGTTTTCGAGGTGAGTGTATTACTTATGTTTTTGGACTTTCATTTCTATTTTAAGGTGGACTCCTATTATTCAAAGGTTGTTCATACTCCACATGGGAATTCTCGTAAATTTTACGGTACTTTCCCTGTGGGAACTGATTTGACTCTTTTCGAGTCTGATGACGTCATTCGGCATTTGGACAAACTTCGCGAAGTGGAAGTGAACCTTTCCAAGTTCACTACTCAAGCTGTGTGCTGCCTTATTTGTAAGTTCTATTATTTTGGACTTTTTGAAATATTTGGACCGAAAATTATAAATGTAAAAAAATTTTTAAAATTGTGAGGAGATCATTTACGTTTTACGTATCACGGTGAGCGGCGTTATTGACGGCGGGTTAGTCGCTTTCGTTCAATGAACATCAAAGCTCAAATCGTAAAAGTTGATCTAAATGATAAATTTCGATCAACTTTTATGGTTCCGATGGTATTATATTATAGATCCAAATTAAAATTTTCTTTTAGATTCACTTTTGTATTTATACCGGTTGTTTCGGGGTTTGGAACTTGCTCGATTTGATGGTCCCGCCGCTGGTGGATCCCTCAATGTGCCTTCTCCTCGCGATGACGTCATTCAAGCTGCCGCTGACTATCAATCCGAATCTGGCTCCGAATCAGAAACCGAACCTGATCATATCAGTTCCGTACCTCGTAGCGCTCGTGGTGTTGATGTAAAGTTGGTAAGTTCTTAACGATATTCCCACGAGAGTTATCTTTTGGCTAATCTTGGATTATTTAAAAAAGTCTGAATTTCGAAAAAAAATTTTTAATTTTGAATTCTAAGATTCGCAATGCCCGACGAAAAGCCAATGGTTTGGAAGGTTCTGTCGGTCGACTAATGAGTGACAGCTGGATTGATGCGTGGGTTGTTTCCGGTCATGCTGAAGAAATGTTTTCTTCCCGTTATTTGGAGAAGCTACGTCGTGCTTTTTATCAATTCCGAACCCGAAATGATTGGGTCCGAAATTCTTCGCGATGAGTCAAAGTTATGTCAAAATCACACTACCGAACTGTCCAGATTCTCCTATTAAATGTCCAAATCACACTACCGAACTGCCGTCGCGATGATATGTCAAAATCACACTACCGAAAATTTTCTGTCCTGAATGCTACGGGTGGAAATGTATGTTTCTGTGAAACTCATTTTGAAAAAAATAAATTTCAGAAACTAAAAATTACGTCTTATTATTTTGCAGTGCAATTTTACGTTCTTATCAGTTTAAGAAAATTCTGATCTTCGCGATGTGTTTCTTGAAACCATAATTGTTTCGAGGATTTCTGACTTATAATTCATAAACGGATTATCTGACTCGACGAATCGAATCAGAATAATTTCCCGTATTTGAATTATGGTGTCAACCCTTTAATATTCACCGGGGTGTGCGGTAATGCATAGCCCGGTTCAATATTCGTATAATTTGTAAAACTTTATTTTATCACAATCTACCTAATCGGCTAAAAAAATGTTTTCCTCGCTTTTCGAATCTGAGTTTTATTTTATTTTTCACAATTTTGATTCTGGGTGTCGCTAAAAGGACTCCTTCGCGATGAATTCAAGCTTTTAATTTTGAGGATTCTCATTGGCTAAAATTCTTCGCGATGGAGAGGACCTTGAAGTCTTGGCGCTAGCGAGTTGGTTTTAAAGTTGGAGGACTTTCTTATAGAATTCCTCCAGTTCGTAGCGCTCGAACGTTCCAGAACTCATGGTGTTCTATTTTACAGCGCAGTCGTTTCAACGCTTTTTGGACCTTTTTTTATGGTCTAAAAGCACCTCTAACCCCTTTTTGATCAGAACATGTGGGACTGCTAGCTGTTAATAGTTGATTTTATTAAAACAATTTTAATATCTCGGGTTCTACTTGGTCGATTTTGAAAATTTTTCCAGTTTTGGAATCAGCGTTTCACGCTTGTTCTCCTCGCGATGTTTTTAGTGTTGTGTGATGGTTTTTATCTGGTTTGGTTTGTTTTTATTTCTTTTTTGTGTTTCTGGTTTTTTAGAAGAATTTTGTGAATGCTCCTTTTGTCTGACCTGATTTTGCGGCTGGGCTGTTTGATTTTCTTTTATTGTTTGTTTTCATATCTTCTTTTTTTTCTTCTTCTTCTTCTTTTTTCATTGATTTTAGGAATTCTTCTGATTCTTCGAGCATTTCTTGGCTGATTTCTTCAAATTCTTCTTCTTTGATGTCTTCTTTCTTTATTTGTTCGAATGATTCGTTTGCTGATGCGAATTCTTCTGAGTCTGATTCTTTTTTTGTTTTTGTTGATTTTGTTTCGGTGGGGTCGTTCTCTACTTCCGGTGTAACTTCCGGTGGGTTTAGCAAGGGAGGTTCGTCGTACATTTCTTGGCCGAGCGGAGCCGTTCCCGAATATGTTGTATTCTGGTTTTGAAATGTGTTTGGTAGGTTCATGAATTCTCTGTCATGATTTGTGCCCACCGAGGTTTCTCTCATCGCGAAGTAACATCGACGTAAAAATTCGTTAAATTCTTTTTCCGTCGATGTTTTTACAGGTTGACCTGCATTACTTTTCTGAGTTCTATTGACCTCGAATAGTTCATTTTTCTGTTTGAAGACTGACCCTATTTTTGTGAAACTGATCCACCGGGGCTCGGTCTGGTTTTGGTCGAGGCCGCTATCTCTTTGTAGAAGTGCTCTTTTTTTTGGGAAGTCTAGTTTTTCTACTAACCATGCACATTTTGGTTCATTTTTATTAAATGGTATTTTAAGTGTAACACTGTCTCCTACTTTTATTTTGGTTAGTTCCGGATTTTGGATTAAATCACTATTTAATTCTGGGTCTTTATAGGGTATAAATTGTTTTTCTAGCTTTTGTTTCCCTTTTAATCTTCTTCTTTCATCATCGTTTCTACGTTGTTCCCTTCGCGATGCTAACTCGTTTAAGATGTTCCCTACATCGATTTGTACTGATTTATTGGTGTTACTACTTCTTCCTGTGAAAATTTCACTTGGTGTTAATCCTAGGTGCCCTATCGTGTTATTACATGATGCTGCCGCTAGGTAGCAGCTTTGCTCTAGTGTCACTGGTTTATCTTCAAGTATCTGGAGTTGGTACTTGGTGAAATTTTTGATTTTTACATCGAGTTCGGGGATGCAATTTTTACTAAATGTTGTTGATTCAAATAGTTGTAGCTCTATGTTTAGCATCGCGAGGGCTTCTGTTACTATGTCACTTGTGTGCCATTTCGCACGGTCACATCTTAATGATATTTTTGTTATATCTGAATTTGGACATAAAATGGTTTTTATTTGTGTCATGATTGACACAAATTTTTCTCCTGTCATAGATCCTACATATGTTACTACTGTTACATACGTTGATACTCCTTCCATCGCGATGATAAATTTTACGTTTTTATTTTTGACATTTCGTGTCACTTCATCAGCTAGAATTGTTGAAAACATTTCTTTCGGTAGTGGGACGGGTGCCATTTTATTCTTATGGTTGCCTCCTCCTCTCATTAGCGTACATTTTACGCATTTGCTCACAAATCGTTCTATTTTTTCTTTTAATTTTTGAATGTCGAAATGTCGCTGAGCATGTTTCATTATTTGATTTACCGATTGATGGCCTATAGACTTATGCACTGCTGCTATAGCTGTCATCGCGATGTTGTCTGGGAGTGGCACTACTCTGTAAGTGATTCCGTTTATTATTTTTTCTAGTGTGATAATTCCGTTTTCAATTTTTGCATTTCTAGTTACTAAAAGTGTTTGCATTCTAGCTTTCTTTTTTGCATAACTCGTGATGCCTTTCGGTATGTCTCGAAAAAGCCGTCTATAATCCGGGTGTTTTTGCTGGGCTTGTTGAATTTGGTGTGCATTTTGCAAAAATGTTTCGATGGTAAAATTTGTTTTCGCTATTTGAATCGCGAAAATTTTCTCTGTTACGTTTGGATATTTTAAATCAAACCAATAAGAGTCTTTGTGCGTGGTGTTGAAATTGTACCATGGTTCACCTATTATATTTCCGTGATTTTTACCTTTTTGTACCCAGTCATCAATCATCGCGATGATAGATAATCTGTCTTTATTATCCATGTCCGCTGCTTTACAGATGGTACAGTTTGGTGATCCTACGCATCCTTTATCCGTTTTAAATTCTCCTAGTCTACTTATGACGTCTGCTAAACATAGTTTATTACTGATGTTTCTAGTGTGAACAAAATTAACATCTATTAAGCTTCTGATTTGATATAGTGCGTTGTTTAGTCTCGTGTCATTAGAATACTGGAAATTTCTAAATTTTTGGAATGCTTGTACTAGGGGTTTACTATCTACGACTATGGTTATAGTCTTTTTACATTGTCTCAACAATGGTAAAAATGCTGTAACGCCTGCTACTACACCAAATGTCTCGGTATGACATGATGATAGTGGGCATTTTCGCTCTTTATCTTTTCGTGCTCTGTTAAAAAATGATATCATCAGTGGACCGTTTGGTCCTACTTGATATAGGAATCCGCCCGTCGCGATGAGACTTGTGTCGACCACTAGGACTGTTGGTAATTCAGGGTCAAATGGATGGGTGACTATGAGCTCTCTAAGAGCTCTTTTACTTTTATCAAATGCTATTTTTAATTCTGTCGTCCATTCGACTGCTAATTTTCCGTCTCCGTTTGACGCATCGCGAAGTGGTTTTAAAACTTCTGTTGATCTATGTAGAAATCTAGCTATATATTGAATTTTCATTATATATGATTTTAGATTTGTTCTTATTTTTATGGATTCCATCGTGATATCTTCAATCCGACTGCAATAATGTTTGCTTGGTATTATGAGTCCATTTTCTATCCTAGTTCCTAAATAATTTAATTTTTGAACACAAAAAAAACATTTTTTTCCTTTTAGTTTTAATCCGCTCTGGCGACAGAGACTAAAAAAATCTCTTAGTTTTTGCATATAATCTGCTCGGTCATCAAATGACGCTAAAATGACGTCATCCATGTACCGTCTCAAATTTTCCCATAGTGGAAAAAAAATTTGCCCCATTGTGTCTTGGCAAAATTGTGCCGCTGGTGCCCATCCTTGTACTAGTTTTAGATAGCAGCATGTGCCTATAAATGGTACTGTGACACAGAAATAAGGCCACATGCTTTTATCCATCGCGATGCAGTAATATGCGTCCGAAATGTCCGCTTTTAGATTTAAACCGATTTTACTTGCTTTGGCGGCAAACTGGATTGAATCTTCAAGATTATCCGTTTGTGCGCCACTATATAGTGTATGTGCGTTTGTGGATTGTGCGTTTACCACTACTCTTGTCGCACTTATGGCTTGGACTATGTTTCCGTCATCATCTTTTTTACTTACTGGCAAAATTTGCATGTGATTTTTTGGGATCACATTTACGTCTTCAACCTTCGCGATGACTCCGTGTGCTAATTGTCGTGCAAATTGTTTCATTATGGCCACTAGGGTCGTGCCTTGGAATTTTTGATGGCCTGGTCTTTGAGATGATAATTTTCCGGTTATTTCTGCTTTGACCGTGTACTTTTTGTCTAATGTACCTATTTCGCCTGTAAACAGGTCTTTGTATTCTTCAATTAGTTTTCTGATTGCTGAATATAGTTCCGGGTCATCGCGAAGAATTCGCTCGTCTATTGTGCATTCGTGACTTGAGTTTGAGTTTAAGTCTCGTTGTCTTAGACGCTCTATATATGCTTGTAGGTACTGTTGTGCGTTAACACCTGTTCTACTTTCGAGGTCTGGTTGCTCTTTTTCGATATTTGTCAATTTTTGCCATTTTTCATTTATACATAATGCACAGCCTAGACATTTTTCTTTTGCTGTTGTACATGGGTCACCCATGTGATTTATGGTTGACCAGGTGTCGCAATCACATCCGTCATCGCGATGTTCACATGTGTTTTTAAACTCATGTTTTTGTAGTATTCCTAATTTGTCTTCTTTTGATTTCCAGTCATAAATTTCTTTGTACACTTGACTGATTGGTTTTATGACTCCTGGAATTTCCGTTTTTTTTGATGTTTTAACCATCGCGATGGATTCTAGTTTTTGTATACTCATTGGGAACCATTTACTGTCTGAGTTTAGGCCTATTTTCATTTTCTTATTTTCAAAATCCATCATTACTTTTAGCCTATTCATGTCTGTTCTACCGATTAAAACTTGTTCAACCACCTCTGATTCGGCCACTAGAACATGTTTAAACACAAACATGCCTTGGCCTACTATTTCTATGGCTACGTCTACTACTTTTTGCCACAAATTTAGATCTTCACCTCCTGCTCCTATATAACGCTTGAGTCTTGGTCCGGCCGATTTCCATTGACAGTATTGGAGTGCTTTAGCATTTATCATACTATTTGCTGCTCCACTGTCAAATGTTAATCGGCCGTTGAGGTATACGTTCGGTTTATTTGGTTGAACAAATTTACAGTCTAAAATGGGTGTTGCCATTTTCGTGGCACCCTCTTTCTCTTCTAGTTCTTGAAATTCGAGTTCCGCTCCGTGCGCTCGAGCGCCATCCATGCCGATGAACCCTTTTTCAGAAATGGCATTTATGAAAATGCCTTCCTCTGTTTCATAGATTGGTGAATCCTCGCGATGATCTACTTGATTTTGAGCTAACGTTTCTGCTCCAAAATTCGGTAGTTCTAACATGTTATTTTCAAAATTATTCTGCTCATTAAATCCGTAATTTCCTTCGAAATCGTGATTTTCACTTATCATCGCGACGGTTCTACCTTTTTTTTGTTTTCCATTTTTATCAAACATGCATCTAAATCCTCCTCCGAATGGTGATTCATGAAAAACTTTTTTGTCCGCTAGTGAACTGCAGTGATTACATATTGGTTTCTTATTTTGACTGCGATAATTGTTATTACCCTTGTTATTTTGGCGAAAGTTTCCGAAATTGCCTCGCGATGACGTAAAATTATTTCTTGACGTCAATCCTCGATTTCCGCCTCGAAAATTTCCCTTATTACCTCGATTATTGTTACCGAAATTATTTCGGGTTTGATAACTATTATTGGGTCGGGAATGATTATTATTCGCATTATTTTGCCCATTTTTATTAGGTCGTTTGGGTTTAATTGCATTTTGCTCCTCAACAGTGTTTCCATTTTCGCTTTCTTTAACTACATTTTGGCTTGTGGCCTGACTTGCTTGCTTATCCAGAAGTTCATAAAGATAACTTCGGTTATTTTGCCAAACCGTGTACGACGGTTTCTTTGAAATATTGTTGTAAAAATCAACAATGGCTTTTTCCCATTTTCTTTCAGGCAGAGTACCACAGCAAAATAAAATGCAATGAAACAGGCAGTTTATGATAGGATTATATTCCTCTTTTCCTGTCATAACTGCTAGTCGGTTAGGGTTGTTTACATCATTACCATCAATAAATTTCGATTTATCGGTAATCATCCACTTTTCCATTTCATGTTGCATTAACATGATTTTGGTTTTAGTGGGAATTTCTTTCGAGCTTTTCATCGCGATGTCTTTCATGGTTTTAAAAATGTCAAGTATATCATTTTGTTCTTCTTTAAATCCTAGGAAGTCTTTTAATTCTACGATCAAGTCTTCCCACGCCATATACTGGCCATCTTTGAACAAAATTTTGATATGATCTATCATGTAATTGTCAATTTTCGTATCTAAACGATTCATCGCGACGATATTTGCACTATATTCTTCAAAATATTTTTGTGTTTTTGACCCTGGGTCTACACAATCAATGTATAATTTACCGGTTAAAAACTCAACCGTTTTGTCTAGCGCCCTCTTTTCCAATATTCCCGTTGCCGCAACGCCGTTTGGGCAATCGGGGGATTTTTGGATTTCATAATAATTAAATGCTTCTAATTTTTGCATTGCTACCCATGCATTTAAATCTACATTACACATTTTCCTAGTGAGCCTCTCTTGCTCTATGAGCCATTTTAGCTGTCTAAAGTTAGCACAGACCCCATATTTGGGTGCGTCACTCCTATCCTTATCATTTTTGCGCCAGACGTATTTATGATTTTCTATAATGTGCTTGTCACTGATGTCAAATGAATTCAAAAATCCACTGACCCAGCCATCTGCATCTTTTTCTGACTTAACCTGGTTACGGTTTAGTTTGTAAAGTTTGCCTTCGAGGCATATTTTATCCAATAATTTACGATTTTCCTCAGAAATCTCCGTCATCGCGATGTGGATATTTTCTTGGGTTATAGACTTACTTTTGGGGTTTTCAATTGAGTACCCGGTCTTCACTATCTTCAGGGAAGGGCTCCTTTGTTAACTTCAAGTCACCACGTGACCAAAACGTCCTG
>SCLD01075539.1:0-15114 GCA_004367895.1 Oikopleura longicauda | reverse complement strand
TTTTGACGGGCACCTTCCTTCCTTATATATCATGATGAGAGAGCGCCTCCTTTCTCAAGACCAATGTGAGATTAATCTTCTCTGCCTGCGGAGATATGAGTGATTGTCTTGCAGAATGATGACCGGGTTGCCCTTGGTGAAAAACTTAACTCATTGGTGACATGGCCGTCACATTGGGGAACAAGGATAAACCGATGAGAGTGCTGACAGGTGCATTTTACGTAATAAGTGAACTGGTTTCTTGACACAAGCGCACACGCTCTACCAAGCGATTAAAAATACGCGCGAGAATGGACTCCTTCAAGAAAAACTGGTTTACCGAGACCGGGCCCTTATGGCCAGGCCAGGCGATGAGCTTGGAGATTGAAGAGATCTTGTTCGAGGGAAAGGAAAGTCGGTCTCCCCGAAAAAACACACTTTTTTGTTTGATGCGACATCCTGATAATCACTCATAAATAATAAAACCGTACATGTCCAGTGGAACTACTAAATGGGCATATTTCTAAGATGACAATTATCAAAGACTGTCCAAAAATGCACTAAAGGGGAAACTGCTACAAAAAGAGCAAGTATCAAGATGTCCTAGTTGCCGAAACTAAAACATGGGGCCGTGCCCTATTTCTCGATGGCGTCATCCAGTGTACCGAGCGTGACGAAATGTCGTACCAGGAGATGATGGCCCATGTGCCCATTTACGCCCATCCAAATCCGAAAAATGTCTTGATTATTGGCGCCGGCGATGGCGGTGTCGTGCGTGAAGTGTTGAAACATGGCACGATTGAGCGCGTCGTCCACTGCGAAATTGACGATGTTGTAATGGGTAAGTGATTTACCGACGCGTCTGTGGTTGACACTTTTTAACTTGTCTAATTCATATCCAGACGTTTGCAAAAAGTATATACCGTCAATGTTTGCCAATCGCGACGATCCGCGACTGACTGTTCACACTGGTTGCGGCATGGAATTCATGCGACAGCATACTAACGAGTTTGATGTCATTATCACGGACAGCTCGGATCCAATCGGCCCGGCCAATGTGCTGTTCGAATCGCCTTACTATCGGCTGCTGCATACTGGTAAGTAACTTCCGGCGATCAGACTATGTTATATAAGATTTTCTTCAGCTCTGCGTGATAATGGCGTGATATGCTCACAAGGCGAAACATACTGGGGCATGATATCACTCATTAAACAGATGAAGTCAGACCTGTCCTCTATCTTTGCGTCTGTTGCTTATGGCGTCGTTGGTGTCCCGACCTATCCAAACGGACATATTGGATACTTTATCTGCTCAAAAGTAAGCTAGAATGACGTCAATCACTGTGCTACTTCTCATTAGCCTATACTTGTGGTTTACAGTGCGTATAGCTACTGAATAATCATATACAATAGATCAATTTTTAACACACCCTTCAAGGATGCACACAATGATGTGACAAAGGCAAAACGGGCCGTTGATGACACACAAATGAAGTATTACTCGGCTGAGTTGCATGCGGCTTCATTCATCCATCCCAAGTTTGTCCGCGACGAACTCAACTAAGTTTAATATTCAGCGGTGCTACTACTTCTTAGGTTATTTTAATAAATTGACAATGTTTTACTGCTATTTGATTCAAATGTCACGACAAACACCTATATCCGCTGCTTTCCTTAAACAGTTACTACTTTGAGGAAACAAAGAGGAAATGCAGTGGTCAGATCACATCAGGTACAGTGTTTTCAGCATACTACAGTATCTATAGATGAACAGTTGAATTAATAAATCGTCATATCATCACGTATGATTGGTGGCTTTCATTTCAAACCAACCACAGTGATATGAATTTCATTATTATCGATGTGAAGAAATAAACACCTCTGAAATTCGTTTCTTTTATTAAGACGCAAATTTCTGACATCGAAGCCTCATACACTGCAATTAGATTTTAACGAGAGTCAGAGAAACTAGCCAACTGCTTGTTGAGCAATAATGTTCGATTCAAACACAGAATCTAATAAGAAACAGGCAGATGTCAGGATCCCTTTTTAAAATTTTAATAATCAAGTTTGATTAAAATTATCATTACGACTCATAATGATAATTAATGAGCTTGTCAAACGGTTTCATGAAAAGGTTTATTAGAAACTTCACTACATTTATGTTCATCAACACAGGAGCTAAGCTTGCAAAATTTATTACAGCTCGATAAATTATGGCCTTGTTGATGCGTACTGACGTGGCTAGTTGAATTTCGATTGAGTATGGATATGTGTTGGGATGTGTTGCACACACGCATTAGACCAACGCAATTTGCGCGTTTCTGTCCATTGTAGCAATTGTTAGTCTGATTGTTAGTTGAATGATGAAGTTCTTTGTTTCATTGTCTCAGCAGGGGGGACCTGGACTAGTCTTTCTAGGAAATGAATCGGAAAGGTGCGTGTCGCATTAGGGTGAGAGAACCAATTTGATTATCTGAAGGATATGTCAGCTGAGTTTTGAACACGACTAAAGAAAACGGATTTTTAACCAAGATGATGCGTACAGTAAATCATCATATGTTTCCTGCGGAAACGAAATCTTTTGGCTCGGGCTCACTGGGTAAATGCACTCAGCCCCACACGAAGGCTCCAAAGTCCACTATAAGTGGTTCAAACGATTGTCAGATGATCCCCCTAATAGTACAGTGAAAATTAAAGAGATTATTATTATTATTAATTATCGAGGGCCGGAATAGTCTCAGACATTTCCACCAACTTACCACTCTAGCGCGGCTTCAGCCCAGAGACATTTATCCAAACTCTGTTGTAATGAATCAAGAGATTTCCGGCATGGATTTATATTTTGAAGTCTATGACATTACCTCTGGGCCTCAATGATCAATTAGACGACGGGGATCAAGCACGGCTAAGTGGCTCAACGCTGGATTGTTGACAGTCCCCCCGAACACACTTCGTGCGTGAATACAGTGAAAATCCATTGCCGTGTACGTCGATTAGGACCTTTTTATCATTTTCATGTCTACTTTTTTTGTAGTAGATTGATTTAGTAATGAAGTTCGTTTCTTTTGCTGCTGAAACACGAAACAGCTTCCAACTTGTGTTAATACTACGCTAACGACCACTTACTGTCTCAAGATCAGTCACCAAATCCAAGTTCCAAGTATGCATAGAGAAAAATCTGTTGCCAGTTGAAAAAATGACAGTGTATACAGTCGAACAGATATAAAGTTATTTAGAAGGTTTAGAATATAAAACTCGGCCAAGATGGATATGTTCAGGATGGTGAATAGAAACAGACTATAGTAATCCGTTGTTTTTCTAAGTTTCAACACTCGGCTAACTTATTGAGTCGTGACTTCACCCGTTTCACTTTTTGCAAGCTCTGCACTCGGTAGCATTGGCAAGGAACTAAGCGAATAAGGGGGTGATCATCATTTTGTTGTTTTTAAGTAATTTGAATGGCACTGATCACTCAATCGCCAGTAATGGCAAAGAAACAGTCCGCGCCTTGTTCCCGAACGATGCGATTGTCTCGGCACTGTTGGCGGCATCACCAGCTGGCATACTGACGGTGATGTTGTTCTTCACGCCACAATTATATGGCGAAGGTTGTTAATAGTTTGATGATTGAGTTTTGACAGTCCCGAGCATAAAGGTGGTCTGGCTTGCGCCTCGCGATTAACGACGAGCAGGGTCGGCAATGGGACGTGCTCGGCTATGTGCCAGTTCGGCGAGGATTACCGTCTCGCCGATTACTACTACATTAAGTCGTTTTGTTTTGGCACAATGGAGGATTGGGACATTAGCGAAGTAACGGGCGAGGTGATTGACGGCCAGGAGCCCGTCAGCCTGGTTCGATTCAAACTCTACCCCTATGTTCTATTTGGCTGCGCCGTTCTTGGTAAATCTAAAATTAATGTAAACACTTACTCAACAAGCACCAGGTTCAATTGCACAAGTCCTTTGGACGGTCACAGGTGGACAGCTAGCCGCGCAGACAGAGTATGTTATTGATGGTGTTGAGGAGGCCGTTGGCGAGCTGATTTGCGGCATCAAGAAGACAAAGGTCTTCCAAGAGCAAATTGCGATTGGTAAAGGCGACTCCGGGAAAGACGAGACCGATGCGAAGGAGCCAAAGGTGGATGATGAAGTAACGAAGCTGTTAGACACAATCGTTGAAACGCCGAGCAACCGCAACGAAGCTGTTGTTGAAATGAGCAACGGAAAACGCCCACAACTGAAATCGCGATGGGCGAGGGACCCGAAGCGTGAGTACTTTCACGTATATCGGCTCCTGCTAACTAAGATTATTTCCGTATGAAGTAGTCAAGATTTAACCATAACAACAAAAGGCTAAATCTTTGCTTACGGAATAATTTATAAACATTGTTATAAATTATTGCCCATGCGCACACATGGACATCGCAATTGATGTCAAGTGCTAATGAACTAATCAAGTCATCGTGTGAAATTTCAGCACGAAATTCTGCGCGTCAAAACTCAGTGTTACGTGAGGATATTAAAGGTAATGGCAGTGGTAAACTGGGCAACCCATGCATGCTCCTGCAAAAACAGCTGCAAGACTCAATGCTACATGAGATCGAGGAGCATTGGGCTGAGGACAAAACGAAGGAGAAATTCACACAACTAAGAAGGTAGTCCATCACTATTATAAATAACCACAACTTTTATAGCGTGATGGTCGACCGCTCCCAATCAACCAAATTTGTGCAACAAGTGATTATCAACCGAGTTATCACATTCAGCATTTGTTTGATTTGTGCACTGAGTCTTTTTTATTTGTACGTTGTCGACATAACTGCCCCAGATGGCCGCGATCTCAGGTATTTGCGTCACACTATCCGTTTCAGCAGCCGTGTTAACTGTGAACTTGATTTAGTTACACATTCAACTGTCGCTTACCAAAAAACTACCACGTCACGACGGCAGAGGGTTACTACTTACAAACAACGCAGTGTATCTTTACATCACGCGCCTCACGTGAGGTGCTCACGATAATCCTGTTCACTATTTACGTCGGCCTCGCCATTGGCGAAGTGTTCTGGTGCTTTCACAACATTCGCACTTGGAAGTAAGTTAATCGCAACTTATCGACTTAGCTTTTCGCCGTGGGGTAGTAAGCGTTAATATTTGGGTCAAAATCCATATTCATACAATTATGGCCGTCCAGTTTTATATTCTATTGATCGCGTGATCACGGGATTTTTTCGGCGATCAGCATGGGGTCGCCCTTTATTAAAATGTCTGTATAAGGAAATGCTTCCGCTTGGTCCAATTTCTGCCGTTGGACAATATGACGCCGCTGGTGGGGGATGACGGAGCGGACAACCAAACCTTCTCAACCAAATCGATCACCGATTTGCATCTTATTATGGCACTTGTCGAGGTCAATGAGGCCAGTCGTAACGTAATTGCACCGTTCACCATGTTTCCTTTGTCTATACACTTGTTTTTATTCAGACAATTTACTTGGCGATGAAAACGCTGAGCGTACTGAGCGGTGATGAGATTGACAAGTTCTTGCCCGTCTTTTCCGAGGTGATCCTGTGGGGTGCAACTGAAGAGGAGGGCGTCGACGACTTAGTGAAGAAAATGGTGAAATCGGCTGAACCGCCCAAGTAGCTTGCTCAGTTCATTCATAAAACATCAAAAGCCAGGGTGTTCTGTGTGTTTGTTGGATCTGTGTGCTCAATTATGGTGACCATAAAAGTGTCACGTCAAAAAACCAGCCACGCAATTAGCCAGCCATCATCATCATCATCATCGCACACACACATACACAGTGTGCGACAGTCTACATTTAGAAAATCGGATATTGTCGGCTCTTTTTTTGTAAAAATAAAGACATTTCAACGAGTCATTATACAGTCTGTGTATGTACGGACAACGAGAGAATACTAAATTGAGAGATACGAACCAGATTCGGTCGGGCTTACTTACTTACTTACTTACTTACTTACTTGGGTGACATTGTTTCGGAATATACATTATTTACGGCAGTGGACTAGGTATAGTCCACCGGCACAACAGTAGCTGTCACGTTGGATGGGATACTGGTCGACCTAGTGCCAGCTTTCTGCAACTAAATGGAAATGTCCGGGGAGTAAAAATGCGAACTCAGTGAAGCGTATTCAGACTCGAGTTGCGTCATGGATCAGTGACCCTATTACAGATATAAGCTGGTCCAAGCAGCAGTAGCCAAGACGAACCCCTCTCCACATGTGCCAGTGTATATACTTTACTTCTTTTTTAAAGCATACTTCATTATGCTGCAGACTCTCGGCAGAATCGATCGCTTATTTTCGATCGTGCGCTCCATCTAGCTTTGCTTACTCCCGCATCTCACGGTGAGCTGCTGGGCGCTCGCTCTCTCTCTGCCCCAGACTTCAGTGTGCCCCGTGCGTTCACTCATTTTCTTTCTTTTTTTTCAGTTGAACATCGCTGAAAAGAGTTCACTTAGAGAGAGAGAGAAGGTTACAACGTTGTGTTTCGGCGAAAGAGGTGATGACACCCCCCAAGCCGTCAATTGAACTCGCCAGAGCGCTAGAATGTTGTTTTGGGTGTAGTAAAAATGGCGCTTGGTGACTGGTGCGCAGAGCGCGGGGCGGGTGGTGCAGTGTACATTGATGGGGCCATATGCGTGTGTGTGCGCGCAATGGCGCATGTGTGGAGGTGTGTGTAACTGTACAAACTTCGAAAAGGATACTGATATCACTGGCCATTTTTGCGAGAGTGGAAATTGCCACAAGGCATAACACCCATTGAATTGGTCATGTAGAAAACTTAGCGTCGAGGATTGGACACGCATTTTTGTCCCATCCACACCAATCTCTCTCTCCCTTTTTTCTCCAGCCAACCCCTCTTTTGTTGTCATTTCAAGCATCGTTCAAATTTTGAACTTTTTTTTCTGTTCAATCAACTTCAGTCAGATTCAGGAAGAGAATGCAAATGAGATAGACCACTGTTGTGCTTATCAGAATGTGTTTACCAAAAAAGCGTGCCATTGAATAGAGAGAGCGAGAGACGCCATTGCAGTTAGTGTGAATAAGACACAGTTGACTTTGAGACGTCAAAACACAGTTGAAGTTTCAAGGCAAAACACACCACGAGATAGAGAAAAGTAAGGTTCGATGCCACAGCGAGCGAACCATGGGCTAAAAGTAGCTCAACAGAGACAATTGATACATTAATTGGAAAGTCACGAAAAAACACATACGTGTATAAGAGAGTATGGACTTCATACTATGGAGCACATTTTGTAGCCGAAGCGAGAAAGAGAGAGCGAAGCGCGAGCAAACCGAGCATATACACATACACACACACCACAGGCTCACTGGATCAGAAATTAGCTTTTTTTGTGCGCGATCGATGAGAGAGAAAATCGATGGTAACCTTTTGACAGAGAACAGAAAGACGAGAAAAAAACGCGCGTCGAGAAAGATAGAGCCCCGCCGCCGGTCTATAAATTATTTTTTTTCCATCAGTCTTTTCGAACTTGTGTTTCTATTCAACATGATGAGATTATCATTTATTTGAGCAGGGGAGAGCGAGATGAGTATAGAGACAGAGAGAAAGAGAATGGGCTCGAGAGAGAACGACTCGTAGTAGTACTCACTGAATCACTTGTTTACTCATTTACTATTCATACTTTTTGTTTTACTACACACAATCTGATTACAAGAAGGGCGACATAATGTGATCACTCAATCAAACCATATGATTCGTAGTCTGTGTCCGCACCGTGAACGAGAGCCGCACGCACCGATAGAAATCGGGAGAGAGTAAAGATAGAGAGAATAGAAGTTGACCATGCATAAAATATGAAACGAAGGTCTTTTAATCTACCGAAAAATCGGTTAATTTGGCCCTCTCTCACCATCGATTGATTTTTTGTCTTCCCGGATTGCGCTGGGCCGGTAGCGAAGAGAGATAGAGCTGCTCTTGGCATATAACAGTCATTTGCGTGCGTAGTTGTGTGCAATAAGGAACAAATCAAATAGTAAAAGCACTTTCACGTTCTGATTTAGCGTACAGGTGCTAAGTTTAACGACATTGGGTGTCCCCTTTGCTTACACACACATACATACACACACGACAAGAGAAAATAATAAGAGGTCAAACAGGTATCTCTTTCTCTCTCTATGTATCAATGACAATAAATGCGGACGCTAAATACAAAATTATGGGCGCTTAAAATTTAAATTAGATATATAAGAGTGACCATTCGGATTGACTGTGTGTTTGGGGGTCACTTCGGTCTCTATTTGAACAGTGAAACAGTTGATTATTAGGACTATACGTCTACGTAGTAGTAACATACAGAGAGAGAGTGAGAGACAGATACACACGAATGACGGGGGACACAATACCCAAATGCAGGCTATTATGTGACTAACTAAACCCATTATGATCACACAAACACAGACGCACGTGATTCAGCGATGACTCCGTCTTTTTTATGATCCCAGGGCCATATCTTTTTTCTTTCTTGTTGTAAGACCACCATCGCGTTTTACAGTTGTTGAATTGAATTGGAAGAGAAGACCCCAATGAAATGATGAATAACGATACGATGCATCGATTATTAATAATGCGCTTGTGTGTGTGTGTGTGTGTCTGGGAGGCGATTGTATTTAAAAGTCTTTTAGTGGACTCTCTCTAAAAATGATAAATTATTTACGTCTATTGTCCTGAAGTACACTCTACATAGTCAAGCTATATCATGCCGACGACAAAGTATCGTCCCTGCTTTTTTTCTAATACTCGACATATATCAAAGAGAGACGCACAAAAGAGAACAAAAAAGAGAACAAAGAATAACGCAAATGACAAACCCCCGTTCAGATTGAAATCAGCATCGGTCGTATCGGTCATTATGAACACGAGTATGCCGTGGTCAAATGTCGAGGTGAAGAGCAGCCACGTATGGTCGGGCAAGTCCTTTGCCTCGGCCATTCGCGGCGATCAACAGCAGCAGCAACAACAGCATCAATCAGCCGATGAGAACAATAAGTCACGCAATGCCGCCTCAATGCCCAATAGTATGCCCATGCCCAAATTCGCGCAGAAATTTGGCACGCCGACGAGCGGGGATATCACGGCCCATGTATGTAGAGACGACTAAATACTAGCGAGTGAGACAGAAATCAATAACAATTGATTTTAGCGGAAACATCTCCAGGAGCAGTACAACATCCAGTGCGCGCAAATCAGCGACATTGAGGATGTATTGAGCCAATTGAAGAGTATGATAAATGAGCAAACTGTAAGTCACAAATCTTTTTTGTAGTATGCGCGTCTTAGTATGTCCACTTTAATTTTTAATCGGCACACTCTAAAATTGCATCAAATTTGCAGACTGTTCAAACAGTATAGATAAGCTTTAATCACGTCCCTGGTGGCGTGGTTAACCTCCCATGGGGACGCTATGTGTGTTAACTCGTGTTGGTTCATGTTTGGTGAATGGAACAAATCTAAACCGGCTCTCAACTTACGGTACAATTTCAGAATACGGAGGATTACCGTAAGACGCGCGATGCGCTGAAACAAAAACTGGACGAGCGGGCGGCAAAGCGGTGTCAACTGCAGAAAGAGATTACCGATTTGGAGCGTGTTGAGCGGGTCCAAGAGCTCAACAATGAAATTAACGACGATTTGGACGATATATTTAGCCAGATCGAGATTGAACGACAAAAAGGCTTTCAAGAATACATTGAACGGTGCTCGCCTGATAACAGTATCACCGGATCCGAAGAGGAGTATCACTCAAATACAACGCCAGAACCGTCCAGAACGCCAACGCAGTTTAATGTAAATGCGTCCGAGTTTAAGGTAAGTGTCATGGGACATTTTCTCCTACTATTTTAATTAACTAACGCGTCAATTTCAATTTCAGCCTTCGCCTAAACGTAATAATGAGAATGGGAAGACAAAGCCGAATCAACCAACTGTTACGTATCATCAACCAGGATATATAATGTTCCCGGTTCGGACTGTCTCTGCACTATCAACTGTGTCAAACAATTTAGTGCAGCCCCATTTATATACGTTATCCAAAAACGCAAAATATTAAAAAATCATAAAAAGTAAAACTCTCGCGTCAATTCTTTATACAGTAGTAAAGTAGTAGTAGATCAGTAATAGCCAATTGTACTATTACTCGAGCATGAAATGGAACAGTCTATATTATAACCAGATCCGTTTTTGAGTGAGGTCGAGCTATGGGTGACAGGTTACACCAGTAGAACGCGTTAAACTTACTCTGACCGGTTCTCACAATTAGTATGATGATTATTATCGTCATTGATCGAGATCGATCCCCATGCCGCCATTTTAACATCATCCTCATCGCGATGATGCTGGTGGTGATGTGTCACCGTCTGAATACTGGCCACATCGAGTGAGCTACGTGTGTTGACGGCCATATTCTCGTCTATGGGAATTTGATAAAAAAACGGACCAATATAATAATGGTTTATCTGTGTATAAATGGCCCAATCAAGTTTATTAGGCGGCATCAGGCGCCATTCATTATTCTGAGAAAAAAAACTCACCCAAATATTCAATCACCTCATTCCGCGTCACATCACAGATATGATCGGCCTCATCATCAGATGACATGCGTCGGACGTGTTCAACTTGATACGGAATGGCGGGTATCTCCAGGTCGACCTCAATCTCGGGACCAGGGGTATTCTCCCCCTCGCGCCCACCGTGAATTGACAGTGAGATTGAGCGTGGCCTCATGATGTTGTCGTGGTGCTCTGTTGTCTGATCATTATTGAGTCCTCCATCCGGATTCTCAACATATTTTACTCTGATGAAGTGTTTTATTGAGCTCGCGGTGCTTACGTGAACTGAAACGATGTGCTTGTCACATTCGGCTGGCTCATCATTGTGATAGCAGCTGCAGCAACCTCCCATGATGATTGATATGAGTATAGTTATTCGTTACTTCGTCGTCGTTTAGCCTTATTCCGCACCACCACTGTACATTGTGTCACTTGTCTTTCTCTCTAATGCGAATGCTGCAACGTGCCTCGTTATGTCAAATATGGGCACCCCCCTTTGGTATTGCGCGAACTCTGATCATATTATCATCTATGACTTCATCCCACCCCTGTGTCGCCTATGAATCTTTCTTTTTATTGTTTCTCCCATCATTGCCCATTGTGCATTTAGTTTTCAGTATATGATCAGTGTAGCCGCAGCGACATGATGACCAAGGTCACATTCCACCACTTGGGCCCCAAGTGTGACTGCTGAATGTCATTGCCGCGTTGTGTAATGTGATTTACTGTATAAAAGGGCTTCGTTTTCAGCAAGCTCTGACGCGCGACAAAAAAGAGCTGACTCAGGCAACGGGCAGGTACCCTACCTTGCGTAGAGCCCCCAACCCCCCTTCGCGCTTAGGTGACTCAGCACAAACAGGGAGAAAAGAATCTTTCAAGTGATTCGAATGAGGGGGGATTAACAACGGAACCTGATTAATAACGCAGTGAAAACACGCACTACACTTGTCGTCTACAATAAGGCACCCCTTTGATATTGGGAAATAAACTTAAATCGTACTTAATCAAGCTTCATTTTAATCTTCAAAAACTAACCATTGTATTTAAGTGGCCTTATTTTCGCCAACAACTGTAAAGCCACTGTGACGCAATGTGATCAATGTGGTCAGGCCAATTTTCGTCATCCCAAGTTTCGAAGAAGGATAGAACAAGGATTATGCATAAAAACAACATTTATGGTTTTTCGATGATTTTTTATGGAAGAATTTTTGTCAAAGTAAGGCTCTTTTCACGATATGCAGAATAATAGCAAAAAGACGTTCTTTTTTTTGTAAAGTCGGTTTCATGTTTAAAAGTAGTGAAGTGCACGTGCGTAGTGAAGTGCACGTGCTCCCGATAGCATTTGTGGTTTAGGTGTGTGGTGGTGAAAAATTGTGACCTAGGTTGATAAATTGATAAGGCGAGAAATATATAAATATAAGGAACATTATAGAAGATATATGCTGATTGTTAAGACGGACTCAGGTTTACATCATTTAAATAAATAACATCTCTCGGCTCTTTACTTTGGTGGTAGTTGTTTAAAGTATGATCAATTTTATCGTTGGTTTTTGAAACATATTAATTAAATATGCTCAGTGTCAGCGTAAAGCCGAGCGCTTTGCCGAGAGTTCCATCATTTGCGCTTTGAGCTGTTGATTTCGCTGGACCAGTGTTTGGACGGCGGCGACTTCGAGGCTTTTTAAAATGGGCTTTTTTAATTAATCTTTTAATTTAAATCAAATTCAAAAAATAAGACCCAATTGACCTAGTCGCAACATTCATGTAGTCATTGTTATAGTCAACCGTGCCCGACTCGCCCTGATAACGACACCAGTACTCGCGCCACAAATCACACGGTCCCAGTGGCCATGCCGGCTGTGGTATTGGCGCCTCGTATAGCGGATTTGCATAGCATTTCTTTCAGATTTAATTATATTTTTTTTAATTAATAAAAACCTGTTGAAACAACTTCCAAATCGAGTACGTCTTTGATTTCACCTTCAACGCGGCCCGTTCCTTTTCACACGCGCCGAGAAAAGTGCCGAATTGTGACGAGGAGCAGTGATCGTGCAGGGTTAAGAGTAGTGAGCTTTAAATTAAATTAAATATTTTTTAAAATATTTTTAAAATAACCTATTGAATTGAAAGTGACTAGGATACGTCGCACAAAGATAGTTGACCGAGTGAAGAAAGAGGAAGAAGGTTGATCCGTCACTCGACGTTTTCTGCGATTTCGCGCACCACGGTCCCCGTCGATACCGCTCGGCAAAGGGGTGGCCCGCTTCTAACCATTCTCGTTGGATTACGCCTTTTTAAAATTAATTAAAAATTTAAAAAATAATAATTTAATTAAACCTAAAAACCCGCGAATGGTGCGACATTCAGGCAGTAGGATAATCTGCGCCAGTGAGGTGATAATAAGCGTCACGTCAAACCCTTCACCACCGTGAACAAGAATCGGCGCCTGTAACAGGCCCTGCGCCGCCATACTACTGACGGACAGGATTGAGTCGACCGTGGCCAACCAGCCCGATTTGCGCAGTTTGTCGAGAAAGTCGTCGGATTTTGACTCGATCGCCTCCCAACACTTGCAAAAGGCCTCGTGAATGGTGTAGCGATTTGGCAGGGCCGGGTATTCCTTGAATTTGAATTTATTTTTTAATTAATTAAATAATATTTGTACAACGGCTTAATTTTAAATAAAACTTTCTAGATTAATGGATGAACCAAAAAAGAACTGAAGTTTCAAATGGGTAAACTATATAAAATTTGAAACTGCACCAAACTACGATATGCCTTCGAGCAATGACAAGTGAGATAAGTGCATAAATGCGCGAGTTAAAATTGGCGCGTTTAAACAAAAACGAGTTGAGAAATAAAAAAATAAGAATGGTGATGAAGAAATGAATCTACAAAAAACAAAAGAATTAGTAAAAAATATATTTCTAAAATAAGCTCTGTGCAATAAACAAAAGATACAAGAAAAAAGTGTCCCAGTTGATCGTTCCGCGTTTAAGGGAACGATCAATTATGTTTGGTGTTTTATTATCATAGACCGAACTAAGCTAGATATTTATATGATTAAGGACGTGTGCGTCAGGCTTTTGGTTTACGTGCATTTCATGCATTCCTTAAAGGTGAAATTCAAATAAAACTAAGTCGTAGGAAGCTGATTTTTGCACACAAGCTTCTTTTGACCTTGACTAAGACTTCTCAGTTTTTTATTGTTCAAATTACTATTGCTGTAGAACCGTTAGATGAGATGGATAATGTATTACGTATATAACTAACATTACTAGGCTTGTAACGGCCTTCATGATGATAAACCTACTACTCCACAAAATAAAAAACCGAAAACAAATCGGTCAATCGGAGATAATTTCTATAGCACCAAACTTTAATTTGCCTTCCAGCTATGACAAGTGCATAAACGCGCAAGTCAAAATTGGCGCTCGCTAACAAAAATGAATTGAGAAAAGAACAAAAATGATTTAAAAAGTGAGAAGGGTGATGAAAAAATGAAACCACGAGAAACAAGACGTTTTATACAATTTTGAAGAAAAATCAGTATTCTGTAAAATGTATTATTATTTGTTGTCAACTAATTCGTTGTCAAACATAAAGAAAAAGGTCAGAAAAGATTCGGACGTTCATATGATTGAGACCTGTTACCTATTACCTTATTGCAAACAATAAACTCACAAAAAAAATAAAAGGTATGATTTCATGAGTCAATGCAGGTAATGGTCTACAAGATGTAATCTAATCCTCAGGATCTGCCTAAGTGAAAGTGTACTTATGACTAAACTAACATAGAACTAAAGTGCCAGATTCGACTATAAATGGCCGATTATAGAGTAAAGTTTTGATTTCCTATCAAATCTAATCGCATAGCCAAAGTGAAACGGGGCAAGTATGGCTCTGTTTCACTTTGGTTAAGCAACCCGTTGTTTCATTAGAAAATTGGGGGTGGCACGTCTAGACAGTGTGTGCCAATTTTAAGCCTAAAATCATGATGAACATCCAACAAGAGGTTATAATTATTAAAAGATATAAGTTAGACTATCTGGTAGTTTATAGATTTTTTTCCATTTGCACCAAATTATGATATGCCTTCGAGCTACTATGACGAGTGAGATAAGTGCAAAAAATGCACAAATCAAAATTGGCGCGGTAAAAAATAGATTGAGAAATGAAAAAATAAGAAATGAATGATGAAGAAATGAAACTATAAGAAACAAGACGTTTTATACAATTTTGAAGGAAAATCAGTATTCTGTAAAATGTATTATTTCTAGGCTTGTACTGAAAATTAAAACAGATCACCTAAGTTTCTCAAATAAATACTTAAAACAAATAAAATACCTTACGATACAGTGGATACGCGTAATCACTTTCCAAGCCCTTCTTCTTATTCCTCAGCTCCTTGATCATTGCCGCCGGTCGCACGTCAATAATGAGGCCTTTTTGACCGTTTGACACTCGCTTAATTAATTTAATTAATAATTTTTAAAAAATAATAAAATAAAAAAACCTTCAACAATTCCTCATCGGCAGT
>SCLD01075430.1:0-15117 GCA_004367895.1 Oikopleura longicauda | reverse complement strand
TCAGAGCCATATTTGAAATCCTAGCTAAAATTTCCACCATATTGATTTCGTGCCTTCATCCCCTCAGGCCAATGGTCCCCATCCCGAAGACTGTACGAATAAAGAAAAATGCAAATTGCAACAGATCTAAGCGCAATACGACCCAGCATGATCTACAAACAGATAAAACGTATAAGACGGTTTGAGTAGGCACAGAAACCATAAATATATCTAATGAAGTTTGAGGTATTGGCACTACTCTCATTGGTGTACGGCCTAAAAAAAGGCTTGAATACTATCACGATGACTTTTTGTTTGATGCAGAGACAGTTAGTCGAATATTGTTATTCAATGTGTGGCTGAATATTGGCAGAGTTTGAATTTTTTTAACAGTCATAGTTCCGATTAACGATAATAAAAGACAAAATGGAACAAATATCACTACTGAGGGTACGACGCCGACTTTATTAATAACACTTTCATACGATTTATCAATCAAGTAATTATAAATTATAATACCCCCATGAAACAAAAATCGATAAATCAAATTTCCTGTATGGCCAGAGCCCGCTTTGGAAGAAACAAAAGAGCGACCAAAGCGAATAAGAAACCATAAAAAGTGACATCATTTTCATTGTTTCTCCAACTTTAATTTGGTGGTCACCAACGATCGACTCAAGAACTGCCGCAGGTAAAATTGCTAGATGTAGAATAAATTCCAGTTTTGCGGGAATAAACTTTAAACATAATGATTAGATTTTGTTTGATAATATTTTATGGCGTTTTACCTGGACTGCTTGAGGATTTCTGACAAGATCAGGATTGATAGTGTATAGGATGTAATACATTAGACAGACTGTTGCTGTGAGAGGCAAGACCAGTCGAGACCAAAATTTTGAAACAGATTCATATTTTATAATATTGAAGCGTGATAATATGAAACCAGCATAACACAGCTTTGAAGCCAATTGAAGAATATGAGTCATAAATATATATCTGCCACCATATGTGAGGCAGCGATTAATCTCTTGCGGCACCAAGTGGCAAACCTCATTCTGTGTTAAGAACGCATTTACTAATGTACCCAGCCAGACACTATGCCAGATTATTTGAATACAATTTCGATATTTCATCTCTTAAAATTATTACAAATATTTAAAAATATCAATTGAAGTCACCTTTTAGTTTATAAAGCTACAGTTTCAATAAGACTTAAGTTTTTTTGAAGTACAGAATATGAAGAATGAAGGCTAGAATTTCTGAATAAAGTCTAGATATGTACCGGGCTGTCATTGGTTTTCGGTAAATGACCTATCAGATTGGGCCAGTAGGATTTTCATAAGCTGCTGTTGTTGGAACAGATTGAAATGTCGTTGAATTCTTTTCATCTGAAACCGTCATTGAAAATTCCGAAGTTATTAAACTCATTTGATCAGGATTCTTTTTCGAGCCACGATTCCAAAAGAAATATCCAAGGAATAGTATCCATGATATCCCAAGGAATACACCCAAAGTTGTTCCAGACGGATCTGCAATTCCTTCAGGTTTGGGATCCATATTATGACATTCGGCTTCCCAACTCTGAAAATTATTTTCAAAGTTTATTATGATATTAAATAAGAAACTTACCAGTGGAATGACGTCACGCCAAGCGTCAGTTAGCTCACTGTGAGTGCATGAACTTGACCCACAAATCTTCTCTGATAAACTATGTAGGTCTGATTCGCTTGTCCCATTTCGGAAAAATATTTCTATAGTGCCATCATTGTATCGTTCAAAAAGAAGTGCTATGAAAAAAGATGAATAAGAAGACCAGCAAAAGTCAAGAAATTACCAGAAGCATAATATGGCTGAACATCATCCCAAGTGTCCATCGCAACGAGAGCTGCAGAAAGCGTTGTATCATGGGCAGAATAAACCAAATATTTCACTGGATTACCATTTATATCTGGTTGAACCAATGGCGATTGCAATCTGAGGATAAATAATCAAAACTTGAAGTTACTTCGGCCACTTACTGAGAAAGAACATCTCCGAGTAGAACGCCGCCATTCATGCGTGATACCTCTTCTCTTTTTTCTTGTTCCAAATCTGTGAAGAGAGATTCCATTCCTTTTGCGGCAAGCCACCTCCACGTTGCTAACAGTTCCGGTGTCACTCCGTCAATTTCTAAGAAAAATGGGAACTATAGTAATAAAAGATGAAAAACTTACCATCAAGGTTATTAGCAATATGACAGTCGATTGAGTCAATGACTGGCCACATGGTGTGCACTTTGAGTGGCTCTTCAGACTTTCCCAGTTCTCCAAGTTTATCTAATTCAATTCGATATTTTGCGTTCAACTGTTCCATAAGCGGAGTGTTTGTTAACTGGTGTTTTATTTGGTCATATTTATTACATCCAGTCACAGGCATTCGCAAGATTTTATCATCACCGATTGGAACGGTGTGAACAGGAAATGGAACAAAACCGGATGATGAGACATTATAAAAGCTTCCCAAATTAGAGACAGCTGATAACAGAGTACGATCGCGGTCTGTACTTCGGATGTAAAGTTCTTCTCGACGATATTGTGGTGACATAAGGCCACTGTAGCGATCGCGAAGGAAATTCCCCAACTCTTAAATATTTTGATTCGATTGCAGTTTTGAAATATATATTCATACCTTGGTGAATTTCAACTCCAAGTGGTGTTAACTGCCCGGCACCATCTGGCCATAATTCAAAATCATCTCCAAAGGCTTTTTGAAAAACCATCGGGGATCGCTTTCCATGACGCCAAATTGCTAATACAAAATCGCGATCGCGTTCACCATGAGCGGTTTGGATTACTGATATACCGATTATCGACCATAAATTCATCTGAAATAGGCGATTATTTCAAAAAGCTTTGAATTCCGTAATAATTCATTACGTAATAATAAATAAATATTGAAGATTATTCGTTGACAATTTCAAGAATTCTCTGACACTCGATGTCATAACTTGCTAAAAAAGAGTTCTTTACTATTCACTTATAGTGGTGGTTGACTATTTATTCTAGTCAGCCACTAAAATAAATTGGCGACCACTCAAACTGAAAAACAACTATCTGAATACTAATTTATGATGGATTCGCAACTCTGATAAACAATTGATTTGTTTGCCTACTCAAAATCATTTCAAAATATATTTTCTCTAGAACTCTGACTTTATCGCCATATCGATTTTTCATCGCTCGATATTTCTTCAACGAATAAAGTGCCAAAATCTCTTTTTCGACGAATTCAGCATGTTTTATCTTTCCCTCAATTTCATCGGTCGTCACCAATTGACCATTGGCCCTGAATGCACGTGATAATGAAGTTCTAAATTTTTCTTCGCCTTGATGCCAGTCCCGGCCTAGCTTTGTTTTGTTTAATTTAATGTTTGTCTATGCGCCAAAATTTAAATTTTCGCATTATTAACACATTTAACATTCAAATTGTATGATCCAATATAAGCGCATTTCTCTCAATATAAACACTATCCCATAGCATCCGTTTGTATAAATCAAGTACACGGAACCTAAAAACCATAAATTCTCATCTTTCTCTTTTTTATTTTTACAAACCGAGTTGGAAGTGACATCGTTTAGTGGAGCGCGTAGGTTAAAAACAATGACTCAACCGGAGGACTTTTCCTCTTTTCAGACTAAAATTCAGAAAGGAAGAAAATATGTGTTTTTTCGATCCAATGAAAAATTTTGAAAAATTCGAAACTGCTAGCACTGAGACACTGAGTTCTTGGTATACACGGTAATTTACGGAACGAAAAACGGGCGTCCAGAGTGTAAGGAAGTCCAGATGGAGACGAGCCTCAATTTTAAAGCCTTTTCGAGTCGTTTGGGTCAATTTGATAAAGTCAAGTCGACCAATATATTACAATATTTTAAGAAGCTCCAGAAGTAGGGGGTTTCAGATTAGAGTAGTACACCCGGACTTGAACTTCTACACATTAGAGTGGAAGACTTCATAGGATTTTGCATGCATAGTGTTCAACTTTTGACGCTATGAAAATAATGATGCTCACTAAATGGTTTGATATTATCCCACATAAATTATGTAATCAACACTTCGGTGAAATCTCAGTAAACGATTGGAAGTACATATTCCTGCAATCTCGTTTCTAAAGGGGTCTCAAACTGTTTGGGTCAAACATGCATGCAGTGTCACTTAACTCCCGTAGGAACACGTAGGTTTTTGAAATTTTCGTTTTTCACCGATTTCTCTCATATTATTGATGTAACTGATTTTTTGGTAATAACAAATTAAAGTAGAGGTTCTAATCTTGAACTCGACTGAAAAATATTTTTCGTTCATTGATAGGCGTGGGCGTTATCATCAAAAATATTTTTTCAAAACCGTTCATCAAATGAACGGTTTACCTACGGGAGTTAACGACGGTCTATTGTGTGGGTTCATTTTAAATGAATCATTTACCCTAATAGACATCTATTTCTTAGTAGATGAAATCATCATCTTCTCTATTGTTCACATTAGGCGTGGGCGGTGTAAGATTCTACTAAGAAATAGATGTCCACCACTGGTACCGGTTCCCCCAAATTTTTGGCCGGGAATCCCTGGATGTCATACATTTGAAGTGATAAAAAGTTAAAATCAAAGAACTGTCTCATAACTTATGACTCATAAGTTATGAGTCATCAGACATGAAGCTGCCTGTGAATGATAAAAATAAAAGAGTTATTAGAATAGTTTTCTATTGAATAGGTTTGAGTCAGAATAAATCGAATCGAAATTGAAGTTGGTTTGTCGAAGTAAGTTTCATCAAAGTCAGTTCCACCCGCCCTGTGAACTTCGTTGGTCACGTGAGTCTCGTCCACCTTCTCGGTCTTCATGTTGATGATGTTGGAAAAAATAAACTCGAAGATAAAAGTTTCTTGATCCAATCATTCGATTAACTTCTGCTGGGCTGGTTAGAGGTAAAGTGAAGTATGGCGTCTCAAGGTTATCTGCTGTGAATCGATGCATGTAGGTCATATGGTTCAACTAAACAAAAAGATGTTAGCTGAGGTCATTACATGTGTTTGGTCTTTTGGCATATCAATTTTGAAACTTCCAAGTTTCTGGAAAACTTTTCCAAGCCATTTTTCAAGTTTTTCAGAAATTGGGCCGAGTCTCAACTTGACTCAACGAGACTCTCAAGACGAGAAACTAAAATTTCATGAAAAAAGACCTCCATATTCGCGAGGAATTGTGATCGATGACTTTATCGAAAATTTGACTCAAAAATAAAAGTTTGTTGTGAAATCTTTTTGTGATCATCAATTTGGGGGGGTTCCATTGAAAAATCGGATTGTGTACAATCATACCTGAAAATCACTACCGGGTGCTCGTACAACCATAAAATGAATTTCTTTTGGTTGATTTGGTCTTGACTTCATAATGAGCTGGAATGACATTTGTCTGTTGAGCAATGCTGTTGGGTTTGATGGAGATTGATCAAGCGAACCGATTGCAAGTTTAACCACCCAGTTCTCGTTGAAATTTTGCGCTCGGGCCGATTCAAAAAACAATCTTGGAACGTAATCATCAGTTCGATACGAGCGGAGGTTAAAATCTAAATCAACCAATCAGATGATAATAACAAACAACCAATGAGAGACCTGTATAACCAATTCGATCCATTGAAAACAGGTTTAGGATATTGTCCTTAATTCTACTCGCATGATTGTTTTGATCGATGGTTCGCTGAACAGCTGGCAGGGCATCACGTGACAAAATGTTCGTGTATTCGCAGTTGTTCGCAATGTGTTCGTCCATGTCACCAACAGCACCTCGCCAATTGCATCCGTACACACTGTACTGACAAAAAGTTTCCCTTAATTTGTTTTATTTGCTACATTTTGGTTGTACCCGGGAGCGTCATTATTGAAAACATAATCCAAAATTCAGGATGAGTATGGATTTTTTCCAAGATTGAATTTTTTTATCCAAGCGAAATCTAGATTCACGTCGAGTCTAGTTTTTTGTCGTAAATGACGGTAACAAAGTTTCAGTTTTTTCCCGAGATTGACGGATAGGGGTTTGTTCGAGCCAATAGATTCCCGCTGGTTTTAGGATTAAATTCAATAGTTAGGTTTTTCGCCGATGAAAAGCAATTTACCCCTTGGGGATTGGACACCCTAGCTATGGATGGATTACGGTGATTTGTTGGACGCAGCGGGAGATCATTTTGAACAAGCTTACCTCTTTGGACAAAGAACTCTTTCATGATTCTCAATATCACATCGATTGATATACTTTTTATTTTATCATTAAGCAGATTTCCTACTACAAGATGACGTCACGATGACGTATTTGTTACGACTGACTCATTGATTAAAATATTCCTCTAGACAATATAGGCACTGCGTTGGCAATTCACCAACAGCCTTTTCCGCAGCGAGATTACGAACACAGCGATCCCAGCTGATTTCACATCTACAATTTGGACAACTTTCATGGGTTTTATTTCCATTCTTAACTCATTTTTCAACACTTCTGATTGGTCAAAACCAAGCCTTGATATTTCGTCTTTCAGCCTTGAATCTGCGATGAGGTGACTAAGACATGTTGCGCACATGAGGTGACCGTTTTTACATTGCCATAAACTAACCCTAGGTATATCTAGACATACAGTGCAGGAACAGTGACGACTGATTCTTTCTAGAATCTCTTTTGGCGACTCGGCCGTGGGAATATTCAGACCGGAAGAAGACGATGACTCATCTTCTGTCTTCATTTCCTTTTTCATTTTTGAAGGCGGCGGTTCCAAATGTTCTTTTATAGGTTCATTTAGGAAATATTTACTCGGTACAACTTCCCATTACCTCCAAAACACAGATAATAAATAATTTATGGCCCATCAAAAGGCTTGATGAAAACTTCTGAAAATTCATTCCATTTTAAGACGATTTTAGTTTTTGCTAAAAATGACCATTTGGGATCGAAATAGTCATTTTCTACGATTTTGAACAATTAAATAATTTTAATTTAGATGGTTATAAATATATTTATCAATCTAGTTTTATATATCACAATATCGACAATGTTTTCAACCTTCTAAAATAAAACTTCATAGTCAGTTTCGATTTTTTTCAATGAAAGTGACTTTTCTATTGATCGAATTTTTTCGTAGTTTACCGGTATCAATTCCATATGGACCATATTGTTTATGAAAATTGATTTTATTCGACGTTTTCCCCCTTGAGACGAAATATTGAACTTGTTTGAACCGGGAGAATTAAATTCAAGATCGAAAATTCAACTCACGCGGTTTTCATTAATAAATCATCTACATATTTTTGGCGTTTTTCATCGAAAATGGCAGAACATTCACCAGACCACCGTTAGGATGCCTAGACCCTGGGGACCAAAATTTGGTTCACTACGGTCCACCGAGTTATTAACCCTTATTGGTAAATCCTGGAAAACTCATCCAGGCCAATTTTGAAAGATCGATGAGTTTTAAAGAAATTTGGCTGAGTCATGCCTCGGACATTTACCAGGTTTTTCATTTTATAAATTTTCATAATACGTATTTAGTCAGTTTTGGGTTATATAACTTATATTGACCAAATCGACGTTGACACCCTTAAAAGAGGTTCATCCCTAGATAAGCCCTTATCTGATAAGGGTTAGCAGCGTGAAATAAATCTTTTCAAATTAACCATCATTGACCACAACAATTTTATTATGGTTAATCACGGTTAAAAGTTTATTATCTAGGTTTACACACCTAACCGGGTTAGGCTAACCCTCATCGACCAACCCCAATTTGGGCTAGGATTACCGATTCATTAATTCTCACGGGTACTCGGAGTATTGTACTCCTGTACTTTTAGGGTGTTTTACGTGATGATACTGGGTTGTTTAGGGTATTTTAGCTTTATAGATTTATGAACCAATAGACTATTTCACGTTTGACGGCACTAAGAGGCCTGAGATTCATTTCTCTTTGCGTCATATTTTCTCTTTCTTAATGTTTTAGACGAGAAAAGAGCTTCACTCAGACTCGTAGGCCTCTCTTTAGTCTTTCTCCTTCTCAATTTTGGTTCGTTCTGAGAGCGATTTTTCTCCCTATCTTTTCTTTAGGGTGATAAAACAAAAAAACTAAATATCTTTTTGAAAAGCACACTTTTGAATTGACTTTTGAAGATTGAAGGACTAGGTCACACTTATATGACCGTACATACACCAACTGACAGCCAAACACGTGACAGTAACACGTGACAGTAACACGTGACATACCCTTAAAAGTACTGACAAAGAAGTTCACAAGTTCTGAAGACTTTCGATTGTACATGTAAATTGATGTATGTACAGTCAGATGATTCATCAAAATAAGTACAGTGTACACAAAGTATTGTCTCAAGAATAATGAATTTATCATGATAATAAAGAAATATACACGATAACTATACATTATCATAATAATATTTATATTATAATAATGGATGACAAATATTTCAAAGTTGATCTGAAAATGGAAGACCTTGAAGGCCCTAATTTGAGTTGGCTCTAGATGGGCTACACGTGAAGATTATGGGCAGCGTGCCAAGTGAACAGCAAACCAGATAATTTCAGAAGGGGAGATTTTGACCAATTGAAATTGAGGATTTTATGTTGGCGAGTCGTCACGAGAAAAAATGACCATGGCTTCATAACATGTTTATGTGCTCACGTGACGTAACATTTTGGATCATTTTAACATCATAAAAATGTTTTCGTGTCATAAAAAGCTTCAAAAAAGGTCATCGAGGATGAACAAATGTTCTAAATTGAAGGTGTGCTGTGAAAATTTCGTCGAAAAAGTTTTCCGAACTTTTCGGGATGCCTTCGATGTAAAACTGATATTCGGATGGAAGTCAAGACTTGAAAAATTTGAATTGGACGAAATCTCTGATAAAAAAGGGAATGGTCTAAGGATATTCCTGGATCGGTGGATATATCTTGAATTCAGTTAAATAGCCCAACATACGATATAAACGTATTTACGTTCCCCTTTGTTCCAACCAAACTACCACGGTAAACAGTGATTAAAATTAGTTGAATCAGTAAAAAATTTTGTTTTGTGCTTTTTGTTAGTGTTACTAAGCCCTGTATAAATTGTTATTCTGGGAAAGTTCACATAAGGCCAAAGCAACCCAAAGCAAATATGAATAAACAGGATTAAACACAATTGAACTGTTCTTTTTAAAACGTGTGCTATCACCTTATTTGACCTTGGTTGACCTCTTTTGAACCTCGTTGAATCCTATTTATTCCATATTAAAACTTTAGGATAATGGGAGAACATTTTTGAAAGATTTATTCGAAAGAAATTGTTTTTTGGATTTATTTCCTTAAATAATGAGATTTGTTCCCATTTGATGAACCGTAAATATGGTTAAGATTACTACCGTAACATTTCTTCGAATTTTATCTACAACAGTTCATCCCAATTTTATACCTAAGCCACTCAATCGTATCGATCTACCCTCCAAGGATTATTAAAACCATCTTGGAGAAGGAGTTGACCAAGATCCCCAACGAGCACGATGAACAATCAAACTGGAAATGACCAAATATGTGGTCAATGTAACGATAAAATTCACTGAAAAAGAGTCACAGTCAGTTGCGGAAGCTTAATCAATCTACAGTTTGATTCACAGGACATGCGGCCCTTTCTGATTCTCAAGCTCATGCCGTCAGCTCAATCAAGAAGCTCAATCAAAGGGCGAACCTCGTATGCACTATTAGTACAACTTTTTCCACCTTCAAAAAATTGTCCCAACAAACTGAATTTTTTGTTGTGTTTTCACAGCATTTTGTGAAAATTACTTGCTCGATATTGATTTCGGCCAAATTTTCACAGGATACTGGAAAATTTTCTTTGAAATGAAAGAACCTGAAAAATACAGAATTATTATTTATTGAGCTTGATGGTTGTACGGTACAACTTGTACCTGTACAGTTTTTACACGAAAACAGATTTATTGATTCATTTACAGGTTTGAACAACAGTTATAGTGGTACATTGGAGCCCTGGTTTCAAAGATATGATTGAAATCGCATTCTGATTGGTTAAAAATATTTTATCTTCGACGTTCTAGCGCCATCTTGTGAATCAATTTTGTATAAGCTCACATTTTGGTTGGTATATTCCCAGAATGTGAATTTATCATATTGTCTACACTAAAGTCAGTGACGCAAGAGTGTGTGACTATGTTAACCACTAAAATAGTCTTAACAGCCACAGTCTTCACCACTCTGGGTTTTGCCAAATAATAAAGATGGAACATTGGACATGTTCCATTTCGAATTGAATGTAATTTGGTTTCGAAAATGGTTATTTTTGAAGTTCAAATCGAATTTAATTTGATGCACTACTAAAATAACGAATTTACGATTTAATTTCTCGTTTTCGGTTCAGAATGATTTTCAAATATAATTTATGGAATTTCTAGAATGTTAATGCATCACCATCTGGACTCCTGAATAAAGATGAATGTACAGACTCGTGTTAATAGCGTGAAAACATGACCATAGAAACCATAAAGAGATCTTTGATTCTGCGGATTTTCAAACCTTTTTACCTTAGGTATGTTTTTGTGGTTTTGGATATTTTTTGCTACGTTTTTGAAAAATGTCAAAAATTAAATTTCTTCTTGTTTTGGAAGATTGAAATTGCCTTACAGACAAAAAACGTTTAGAAAAATCGACACTTTTTCGAAATTTTCAAAATTAGATTTTCTCAAAAATTTCGACCTCAGCAAGTATTACTGACTAGTCATAAAAGATCCAAATAAAATGGGCATCGTTTAAAGATGGAAAGTTTTATAAATATCAATTTTTTTTGAAAAATTTTGAAATTCGAAATTCTGACTTTTCGATGAAATTGAATGTAGTCCACGTTTATATTAAATTATGGTTCTAGAATTCTTGAAATTTCGTTCAAGATTTTCAAAACATGATCATTCAAGAATGATTCCGAATGTGGAAATTTAATCTTTTGTGTGTTTAACAGCCATACTCCGGATTAAATAAAATTTGCTCGATTAAATTCAATTTGTAAAGTGACCAATCAGATTCGTCAACAGCTGACTTTTGACGAATTCTGCACGATCTTGTTTGCACGATTGCTCCTTGTTTTTGTGCACGATTTATAAAAGATTTTGTTTAAACAAAATTGAACGGCGAAGATGAACCATCCTCAACCGCCAATTATCGTAAATGATCGTGGTATGATATTGTGATACTTTTAGCATCTGGACTCCAAACAACTTTAAAAAACTGGTTGTAAGTTAAGTTGTAACCGTTGCAAGCAAGTTTATGAATGTTTTTGTTTGATACTAAACTTACTCGGAATCTCAACGACAAAACAATTGGTCAAAAATAAAAGTTAACGTGACGCTCATTTAAAGTCGACTTGGAAATGTAGGGTTGGTCAAATATTCGAAGCACTTTTACCGAGAAATAATCTCTGCAATGCAAATATTTCCAATCAGCTGCTTGATAGCAGTTGGTTGCAAAAAATGATTATCTTGACCAAATTTTTAAATAAGTAATGATGAATTTATAATTGGAGTAACCGAACTGAGCCACCAAATAGAACATAAAATAGAACATGAAAATTGGGTAGATCTAGAATATATATTTAACCAACGCTGTCCTGTCCGTCCGTCAGGTCAAAAATGAATGAATTATTATAGGGGCGTGAAATATTTTTTGAACTTAAGGATTTGATTTCAAGGCGGGGTCAATTCATTTTACCGGTTTCAATGTCGGTTAAATCCTCTTTTCCGATCTCAAACCAGTTCGAAGAAGTTCAAAATATTGTTGTTTTTTTGACAGAACAAATGATAAATATATAAAATGCTGACATTGATGAATTATCATTTCTTTTGTATAGAAATGCTTTGGGCGGAAATAAGATGAAATTGTGGCAGAGCTCGGCGTAATATTTCGACAGGTCAAGAATTCAATTGTGGAAATCAGGATGGCTCCAAGATTGAAATTATTTAATAATCATTTGCATATAAGAGAATCTTGGGGTTGTCAGTAACAAGTTGTCACTTTCACAGGGGTACATAAATTATTGGGAGTTCTGCATAGTTGTGGTACTTCAATATGATTTTGTATGTTCAATGTATAGATCCAAGGTGTGTCAAGTTTGTCAGCCCCTATGTGTTTCAACCTATGACCGAAGCTAACCTTAAACTGATCGTATAATATTCAAAAACAACTCAAAATTGGAGAAACGAAAGTCATCACCAGGGATGTTCATACGAGATCGGTTGTTCTAGCACCGTACTCCTGTACTCTTCGTGCGGAGTATAAAGAGTACGGGGTACGAAGGGTGCAGTTCTCCGGTGGTACGAATTTTAGCACGAGGTACGATCATTTTTACTAGCACTGAGCACGAAGAGTACGGAGTACGAAGGGTTCGAAATTCCGTATGAGCATCCCTGGTCATCAAGTGATTACCTCCTTTTTGTCCCAATTTTTTGAACCCCCCCCCCGTACTAGGTTGTTCAAAATTTTATTAGCTGTAAACACTGATGAACTGATTTCGAACATGAACGGGTCGGAATGATTTCAAACAGCCAAGATTTCTTATATTTACAGTAAGCCTATTGTCAGTTGAACGTTCAGTTGTTTCATCTGTATATAAAAGTCTGTCCCGGAAACTGTTTCTCCTCTAACCTCATTATCTCACTGTCCGGCCAATGTTTCGACAACTTTGAGTCCGGACGGTCCACCCCAAATCTAAAATGTTCTCTAACCTGATTTAAACCAGAATTAATAAATATCTACTCGGTACAATTTCAAATTGATTTAAGTACAACTTATTAGATAAGTTCATGTATAGGGAGACCATATTAGAGGCAACATCAAATTTTAAACAGTTTAAAAAAGGTTTATTCGGATATCTGTGTTCAATATACAGTGTTGAAGATTTTTTTGAAGATTACTCATAAATTGAGTCATTTAAATGACGGCATATCAAACTTTTGTCGTATCAACAATTTTGAATGCGCCTGTTGTTATTTTAGCTGATTTCATAGATTTTTTTCGTTCGTTAGAGTATCTGACTTGCTATAGTTTCATTCTTTTCAAGATCGGACTCCCTAATAACTTTGACCAGCTGTTCATCTCTATCCAAGGGTCTTTGAATTTGAAGATTTGATTTTTCTCTCAGGATTCCAGAAATAAAAATATCATCGATTGGGAAATCTTCCTCGGTGGATCGTGCTGTGTCGTGCAATATTTTAACTGCTCGGTTGGACATTAGAATTGCTGGACCAGTACACGAAGCTGGATATCGTTCATTTTCATATTGATCCGTCCGGACTTTCCATTTTCCCGACCGGAGTGCCCTGGGTTTTGGCTGGAGCTGATGAAGACACCGAATTATTTCAAGTTCAGGTATAGACTTTTTTAAATTCTTAAACTAAGGTCATGTGAAGGTCATCTCGAGGTCAAACCTTGGTAAACGTGGAGATTATTTGAATACAAAATAATTAATAAAATTATTAATTATGATATAAACGGAGGGGTTATTACGTTGTTAGGCGTTGACGACGAAGCCAAGAGAGGTTAGTGGGACGGTATTAGTAGATCCAAAATTATTTTAGCTGATTTTATACACGCTCGAACAGGTACGAACAATTTTAATCAAAATATTAGAAATGTTCTAGAACAAGAGATATTCGAAATATTCTAAAATCCGATCAGACACCCTACAGTAACAAATTAGACCAAAATGTCCAGATCGCATTGTCACGTGAACCATGTGATCATCTATAATTGACGTCGAGAATATAAAAACTGACACTCAGTTAAGATAAACGTGTTCATTCGTGAACAATCGTGAAATATGTCGTGAAATGTGTCAGTGAAATGCATTAAAACAATTAAGAATCATTGACGCGATTCCCGTTTGGAAAATTGAATTTTTAGTTTTCATCTGATGAACACAGGGTCCACCGAACTGCGAACTAACGTGCTCGCTGTTCGCTTAGCGAACACGATTGTTTTTAAAAAAACAAAGAACTATGCGAACAGTTCATTTTTTTAAATTGGTCGAATACGGCGAACAGTGCGAACAGGTTCGAACAATTGTTCGGTGGAGCCTGGATGAATGTATAGGTTTCCAGAATTTAACAAATTTTTGTGTTTTTCAAATATAAAGGCCCCTAACTCTTATTGGCAAACTTTTGTGGCATTACACAGCCCAATTCAGGGAAAACTCATCCATACACGAAAGCTTGTGTGGACAACCATTCGAGTACTGGAATTTCAAAATTTTTGATTAGTTTTCCAGGATTTGCCAATAAGGCTTAAAGAATTAAAAATGTAGCTCTCTTGCGCAAATCTGATTAAGATTTTGAGTCATTCTAAGATGTCAATTTGTTGAATTATTTTAAGTCATTTTAGCCTAAAATTTTTAGCTTACTTTGGCTGAAGTTTTTGAATTTTTCCTGTTTACCAGATTGAGTAAATCGGTCTAAAATCACATCCAATTTCATTTGAATATCATCGTCCACCATCAGCATTGATCCATAGTTTTTGCATTCCTCTGCACCCCACTGAAAAAAAATATTAATGTGCTACACAGTGATTATTTTTCAGAAAATGGTGTGTTGATGGATAATTTTGACCAATCAAATTCATTTTTGAAAAAAAATTTTAATTCATCAGGAAGATTTTACGAGCCTAGAACGTTGGAAATTCCATTCAACGATTACATTGACTAAAGTAAACATTCCCAAATAAAAATTTACCAACAATTTACCAAAATTCAACCTCAAGTGACAAATATTAACCACTCCTTAACAACTAAAGTCCATTCTAGATGTCCAGAACCCTAATTTTTCTGCTTCAGCAATTTTTCAGATTTTCTCATTAACCACGTTTTTATCGAAAACAACCAAAATATCAGAATTCAAGTTACAATTTTTCGTTAGAATTTAGAATTTTGATATTTCGCATAAATTGATCAAAAATGACATTTTTTTTACTTTTACGAGCCAGAGCTATGACCCTAGCTTGCAAGACAAGTTTAGAACTGTGTGGCCTCGAAACGCTACTTGTGCGTGGTTTCCGGGCCCTTTGTCATTTGGGTTTAAAAAA
>SCLD01075321.1:0-15120 GCA_004367895.1 Oikopleura longicauda | reverse complement strand
TTCCTGTTTAACGTGTGTCGATCGCAGCCGCTCCGATTGAGCAAGCCTGTTTGTCCGTCGATATTCCGTCATTTACAATTGGCTTTCTTCTCTTGAATTATTTTTGTCGATTGCACGCCGCACACGCCGTATAGTTTGAGAGTTTAACCCTTTGTAAAACACACCCGCAAAAAAGCACTTTTCCTGAAGCTGTCTTTTTGGCGTTAATATTTAAGTGTGAAATCATTTAGTATTGATATATACAGATTCGAGACGCCGACGATTTCACTATCTGTGTTTTTCACATCGCATCCATGTATTCATTAAAATGCCATTCACACGACAAGCTCAGTTATACAGTAACAAAAAAAAACTAGTACTCACATCATCGGTGAAAAATCGAAGAATGGAATCCATTTGCGATGTTGACTGATTTTGTCCTGGCTTCACGGGCTCATCACTTTTCTGGGGCCACGCCGAAGTCAGCGACACGGGGGCACGGCTGAAAGTTGTTTAGTACCATAAAATAGCGTCTCTCTCAGGCGAACAAAGCGGTTAAAAAGGTATTTGGATATACTTTCATCGTAAATAAACGCATATGTTGATTGTCGATCGGATAATAATGTGCTCTGATTTTGGGGGGCCCTATTAAAAAAAGGTGTAATGTCTTACGCTGTCAGTTTACATGTGAATTGTCTATGCCTGAATTGTTAATACGAATTAATTATTGTTGGGTCGGCTTGTTTCTCTTTGCATGTTAGCCCATAATCGCAAGCGACGGACACTACCTGTCTCGCAAGAATCGCCCTATCTAAAGCTATGTTCATGAAAACTAGGCTCTTTGGCCTGGAAACGATAGTGAACACATCCCAGAAAATTCATTGCATCATAATGAGTATATTCTCGCTCTGAATGGACCGCCGAAACGAAAGTTCAACCAGACGGGCTACATGTATGGGGTATGTGTGGTTGGGGTTGGAATCCGATAATCTGACAGGTCACTCTGCACCTGACGAGTGCTGATCAAAGTGACACAAAGAAATTCAAATTACTGTTTAAACGATCGAGAGAGCTCACTTACGTCCAGCCATTCATGTTTGCGCCGTTGAAAACAACAAAAAAAACTAAGTTCTTTTTCTCTCTGATTGTGGTCGTCAGGCTACTTATTGAACCGAGTGTCAGTCAGCATCTCGCGTTTTATTATTCATTCGACTCACTGTAATCCGTCCAGCAGGGCCACACAGTGAATTGTATACTCCCCCACTCTCTCTGTCGTCCGACCAGTGGTCAATATGTCAGGGCTTTTGTGAACTTGAACACACGTGTTTTAGTATATCGCCACTGTTACAGCGCATAAGTTACTTATGGTCGCTTATGCTGTTTTCATCTTCCGTATATTTTCTTGTTAGTATTCCCATGTATTGAACAGGGATGTGAGATGGTCTGAGATCAATGGTCTCCCATTCGAACGAGGCATGTTCACCATGACCTTTACATACATTGTTTTTGTACATATACACTGTATTGTACTTGCAATCTGTTGTCTACGGTGAATTAAACCGTGTTTGATCAACGCCACGTTATACAGTCAGCTTCAATTAGACTTGTATAAAAACGTCAGGGTTTTATTGTGACGACCTTTTCTATGGCGAAGATAAATAGCACATCGTCTCGATTTTGCATTGACCTACTGACCAACTGACCTTGTCCGCGGACAAATCCCCAGTTCAACATCATACCCGGTTTATCTCTCGAACCCGTTAAAAACTCAGCGTATTTTACCTATCTTCAAATGTGACCGTTTTCCTCGTTTTTGTTCTAACGCCATTTTTATAAAACTGTTCATATCTCTTGAAGACCATATTTAGTAAACCAATATAAAAGTCTGTTAGAATAGCCAAGACTTCAAGTGGGGTGGCCACTTGAACCCAATTAAATGTCCCATCTGCTCAGACTAGCTCTTTCTTTACTCGGCGCGGGAACATTCCACATACTTGGGCTGATCACCGGACGATTTCGTCGCACCGACCACATGACGCTTCATAAGGGGTGACGATCGCCCCGAGGGCTTCGGCGAGGCGCATGCCGAGGCGGAAATTTTCTCTAGTTTGGCATTTAAGTAGTCCATTTTTTTTTCTCTAGAAGCAGCAACCAGCGTTGAAAAAGTTCTGTATTTTTTTGTGTCGCTCAGAGTATATTGAGCTTGAGCCACATGGGATGGGTCGAAACGCGAATACAACCGGCAAAAACATGATGCAGAGCACAAAATTAAAATCTATCACTCATCTTTTTTAATCAAAATCGACAATCATACACCCAGTTCGGCGACATAATAAAAAAATGGCTGCGACAAACTGAAGCGAAAAACGTAATTACCGTTGATGCAGCTGATCAAAGTGAATAGGTTCACTTGGTTTGACTTGGCTAAAACACTAAACTGATTTATCTGTCGCTGGTCGGATCAAACCGGTTTTGCATTTTTAACATGCCTTTCTCTTATTTAAACTTTGAAACGAGCTCGTTACCCGCAAAATGACCCCTTGGCTCTAGGTGTACGTTTTCACTTATTCAGTAGTCAATTTAATGCTTAATTGATAGTACCTTAACGGATAAAACAAACCGTCGCGAAGGGACTCTTTTGTGGATGGTATAAGCGTTGTGAGTGTCGAACCAAAAATGGAAATTTATGTCGGTTTGACCGCGATAAATCGTTGTATATAGTAATCAAAGTGACACAGACGGGAATGTACATTAATATATCCAATAAATTGTCATTTTAACATCTCCTCTAATCTATATTTTTGGATTTGACAAAGCTAAAAGCTCTATGCTGAAATTAAATATTGAAAAATCGCTTACCCATCTCACATGTACACCAGGCGTAGCTGTAGTAAAAAGTAATTTTGAAGCCTTTGCAGATGCTTCTTCTTCTGTAAAAAATGTGGATCAATTATCGAAGTCGTTATATATAGACTTGCGGCCTTGGAGACAGGCGGCCCCTCTATAGAAACCCGTCTGACGTGTAAAGTGTTCTTGACTTATCTAGTCTTGTAGACAAAATAATATTAAGGGGGATTAAACCAATTGGAAAACTGTGTATATGTGGATCTACATTTATAGTAGAATTTATAGTAAGCCCCCGAAGTCAACCCCCATCATCCCTATTATACCGTACTAGGCAACCGTCTTACCATGTATTGATTGGCTCATTGTCAAATGTTGGCGTTGGCGGAAAGTCTAGGTTGGTAATGTTGACCCCATTGAATGGTTTCGGCTAGAATAAATCAAGTGAGAATTAAATAATAAGACTTTTTCAAATGCAAAGCATCAGAGCGACGAAAAAAGTCAAATCCGATCCCACTTCATGCCCGCAATAGGAATAGGGGACACTACTTATTGTTTTAAATAATTTGAGTCAAAATTGCAAACCAGTTTGGCATTTTTATCAGAATTGTTCTTTTTCTTTTCATTGAACGCGCCCAATGATTTCAACACTCGAGCACTGCTCCACTTTGACACACGTGTCTCAGCGCCACCACCAGTACCACCACCGGCAACGTCATCCCCTTGGTTTTGTTCAATCGTAGTGGATTCCGAAGTGTGACGCGATTTGGGTGGTGACGAGGCGTATGAAGATTCAGATGTTTTGCCCGTTCGCGACGAGCCACAATCCGAGTTTTGCTTCGAGACGGGTTTCGACGAATGTGTGCTGAAGTCACTTTGGTTTTTGAAGTGATAAACTATTTTAACTCCAACACCCAGTTGTCCATTAATAGATTCAAGTCTAGAGTGCTAATTTAACCAGTAAAGTTACCTGAGTTGTAGGCTTTCTGGCTTGATTCTAGGCGTTTGTTGAACTGTATTACTTTTGGCAGTGGAAATTGGTTCACTCTCCACGTGGCTGAAGACATCATCCGTCGAAGATGTCAACGATTTACGGGGCTGGTGAATTTGGACTTGAAACACTTGCGGATGTGGCTGTTGTGGCTCCTCCTTCTTCTGTAAAATTGTTGAGTAACGTCGCGAGCTGGACATTGCGTCGACCTTCTCAATTGAGCCCATCGACGAGTTGCGCGCTTTTTCATAACTGGCGGAGACTAATAAGGCGCGCGCTGCTTCTCTTTTTGCCAGGTTTAAAATCAATCAAACGCGCAACAAAGTAACACCTAATTTAGTATGCATTAAATGGTGTCAGCCGCACGAGTGTCACTTTTCCGACATGGAATCCGATAACAAAACACGGTGATCTCATCGTATGATGTCTCTTCAAAACCTGCATACATTTCTCCTCAACGGATCTTTAATCGAGCGACAATTCACTCCCACCGTCGAGCCGCCCTCGTAATCGCCACTGTCCCGTGATTGTTGGCGTCCATTTGATAAGCTATTCCTGAAGTCGCTAAAATCTGTCCCACGTCGGGCTTAAAATGTTTTTTATAAAAGCACATTTCAACTGAAAAAAAACATGATAATCCCGGTGTGCCCATTTCAAGTCGGCTCTTTTTTCTCTCGGTATTGGCAACTTTTCATTTATCACCATCTATTGTGTACGTACCACCCTTAATTTGGTAGAACGAGATTACTGTTTGCTCTTGGGTCTGATTATCAGTATCGATCCCATTCGCAACTAACAGAGGACAACTAGTCATTTACCGCGTACACTTTTCAGCATAAAAATCATCGAAATAAAGTCAACATTTTTCGTTTCACAATCAATATAGGGCCGACATCGGGCAGTTGCAGTATTGTGCCCGAAACAAAAATGGATACATTAGCACTATGAATTATATATCCAAAATAAGTATAATTTACATTGAACCCAGGCCCACTCCACCGCAACAAGCAACCGAGCAACCCATAATACTGATTTTGCGACTTCGATCCTGCGCGTTCGTGTCCTCGGCAGTGAACTATACGGGCTGGAGTACCCAGTCAATATGTCGGCGCGACGAACTAGACTTCCCGTTGACGGTGTCGGCCCGGTAAAATTTCGCCGCCGTCCGGCCATGCCGCGCGTGCCCATTGATGAGCGAGTGCCCGGTTGGTGGGCCGAGTGATGGGAGGTCTGCTGCGTGCCGAAATCGGTGCCCCATTTCTCACGCAGTTTATCGTCAATGTCCGGCGTCGAGTAAATTGACTGAGAGCTCGTTGGATCGTTTGCTTTGTGTGCAGTCGATGTCAGACTTCAGCGCGAGTTTTTACTGTATCGACAATAAATTAGCCAAATTAAATAATGAGCAAAACTCTTGACTTGACGTATCAGTGCCATCGTGTGCCCCAGTCTTCGATCGGAATGTTGAGAACAGACCCATTATACTTTCTCATATCACTTAGGCGGGTGATTTCTCACGCTCGACGCTTGTTTCTTAATCTAGGGTGAACTTGGCTTTTTTGCTCAAATCGGCACATCATACATAATTCGGTAAACAAATGTTTTGATTATTTTTACCCAATGCCCACCCTACGTATTGACAATTTTTTCTCACTATTCCCAAGCTCTAAATTTTTAACAATCTGAATATTTGATATGGGCCTATAGGCACACCTATGATACGGTAAATTTGACTCGTAATGTATTCCACAAAATATGTCATTTGTCTTTTTTTTCTCTCGTTTTTACTACTATCAAGTACTACTGTTGGTGTTCGCTTGGTCGATTAAAAAAAACGACTTCAATACTAACGCAATTGTTCAGTGTACTATCAATATATATATATTCTATAAGTTGAAGTCACTTTTTGGAGGCTAAAAATGCATTGTTGGGTGAATAATTTCGCACTCCCTGCCATTGTGAACGCAACTACGATTATCAATACAATCGATTGGGTTGAACTTGAACGATTATCCCCCTTATCCAGAGCATTATTCGTTCAAAAAATGTTTGCACTCGAAAAGTCTAAACTCTGGATCAAAAAATTGGGCCTGATTGTCGTTCTCTCTCTTCGTGTTACAGTAAAGGCCCAAGGTTGTGTGTATGTGTCGTTTGCCAGTGAATGTATCTCTTTCTTTCGTTCAAGTGTGTGTATAGTGTTGTCAGTACAGAGTACCCAAATTGCGTGGTGGAACACCGGACCCCTAATCTTGTAATTTCTCTTTTTTCTCTCCTAAACTGAAAAAAGAAAAGTGGTGGACTTATACCCATTGGGACAAAAAAAATCAACCTCAACTCAATGTGGTTAATATTAATGTCATTAGTGTACAGAATAAGTCAAGTGAAAATGATCCTATAAAATTATTTTTATTAATTCACGGGGCGTTAGACACCAACACACACACACACACACACACACCAACGATGTGGTTTAGAGGTCACAACATAACTGTCGACCTGTTGACGGAATCGGGGCTAAGATTAAGTCATTACACTTAACCTACTATAGTGTAAGCACCGCCGCATTCTATCTCTGGTCTTGCACGAAATTAAGTGTCATTTTGTTAAATCGGTTCGGAGCCAGTATTATGTTAGGCCGAACAAGAAAAGAGTGCTCCCCCCATTTCTAAAACGGGCTCTGGCGTGTGGAAGTTAAAACTTGGATCGGATCGGACACGCGCGCTCTGTTCCCTCGGTATGTTCGTCCCACTTACCCTGAGTCGTCTCAAAGTCAAATACAATAGGACAGCCAGACCCGAGCATGCAGCGCCGAGCAGTGCGCCCAAGACCGTCGCTGAATAATAATTGATTGAGTGTTGGACTTGGAACAATGTTACGATGTGGCATTTACCGCATTGTTAATTTACTTGACTATGGGACAAGTCGTTGTAAGGAAGGAAATGTGGTCTGTCAGGTGAAATAATTTAAGCTTAAATAATGCACACAACCACGGGTCAAACTTGCCCTGCGTTCGTTTCGGGGTGGGAAGAACGACGAAGGTTTTTTGAGACTTTTTTTGGCTTCTGTGGTTAGGGCAGTCAACCATGGGGCGACCTTGTATTACACAATGTTTTCAACATTGTTCATGTCTGCGCTAAATGACATATGAACGACGAATTGTCTGTTTTAAAATGGGTTTGGCCGCTGATCAAGTTTTATCATACCTTTTAGCTCTTTTTGCATGATTAACGAATCGCATTGCAGTTTTTCTTCACTGTCAAACCCACTGTACATGAGTTTTTGTTGCCACACAAAACATAAAATAATAACACAGGTAAAAATCAAGCTGAAAAAGTACGGAAACCCCTTTCTGAATATTTCCTCTCCCGACATAAGTTTGACACCGTGTCCTAATCCACGATCGAGTCCAATTCAAATTAAGCGTTCCCTCTCGCGGGACAACCGAAGTGTATTTGTAAAAAAGCTGCTTGTGAAATTAGCCAATTAAGTCAGACTAGGTCTAATTTATGAGTGTCGTGGTGCTTCTCCTTTGAAAACTGCTTCAATGAAAACAAACCTTTGAATGCATTCAAATTTTGGTAGATGGCGACGGGATCGACTCTTTCCATTTATTATCGTTTTCACACGGGAATTTTGTTTCTCTCACACACGCAACAACGAGGAAGAAGAAGGGGATGGACACGCAATGATTCTGACTGCAAAATGAGATTGTCGACTGTCGTTGGTGAATGATCAATTATTCAATATTTTCTGAACGGCAAAACGGAACTAGCTAAAATTAGATCATCTACTACGGGCGCCGCAGTTACACCGACGACGAGGAAACACTGATTACAGAAACATCCTTGAGACTTGAAGAGTACACAATTGTTAATTTTTTATAAATTAAACTGTACACACAGTTTAGATTCGAAAATTCAAAGCGTTACGTTTATTGAATTTTGTTGAGTTTAATTCAATAGTTTTACACGTGTCTTTGACAGCTGCTCATAACAGTAAGGTCGTGTGGTAGTTCAGTTTTAACTGTATGCATTCTGTCCGACTTAAGGTAAAAGGTTATTTAGTCTATGGTCTAATTCTGACGACGTTTACCTTCATTATACAAATTAGCTTCGCATGCGTGTCGTCAGTTTATCTGCCAGCAAGTTAATTACGAGACATTATGTCTCATTGATGCAAGACATGAGCTAATAAAAGCACCGTTAATCTGTAAAAATCGGCAAACTCGCCCCTAGTCTTACTCAACGAATAACTTATTCGGAATAAAACGAATTTCAATTTCCAGTTTCAAATTTCTGACTTATCCCGGATCAATCCCTCATGCATTTGAACTTACAAGTTCACTATGGGACAAATCTGTCCGAGTTTTAAGTGTCAGCCAAGCTCGAGACCGAAGATCTCATGTGATTTTCGTACGTGTGTTCTTTTCCATGAGTTTTTCTCATTGAGAAGTCGACGAAGGCCAATAAAGTCAAGGGTGCCTTAAGTATTGTTAAAATCAACACGTCTCACGCAGACACACATCCAATGCTGACAAAGAAAAGTAAACTGCAATTTTTGAAGCTAACATGCGAAAGGGTGTCAATGCAAAAACTACAAGAAGTGGCTTTTGGTTTAAATTGTTTTTTTAAAGCTCAATGGTACAGGTCAACGAATGTGAGTTTTTTGGCGTAAAGCACGTCTGAAAGTTATTTTTAGTAAATAACGCTTCAACAACTTCCAAACAATACCCAGCAAAGCATCTCCAACATAATCATCGACATTCGGCACGATTGGCACCAGTTCGCTCAGCGTCCCATCAAATGCGCGAGACGCCGCCTCAACCGGCACGTACTTGACAATGCGTCCGCGCGGGCGTGCCTGTCTTGGCGGTTTAGGCGTTGCCCGTGTCGGGTCCTTTTTACGCGTCACTTGGGTCGGCGCTTTGGACTTGATTTTGGTCACATTGTTTGATCGTGCTGGATCGAAGAGGACACGTGGTTTACGTTTTTCACTTTATGAAAGCATCATTATGACATCTAAAAAAAGTACTGACGGACTGCGGACAGATATCTTATCGTTCACATCGCCATCGAGTAATTTGTCAGCGTTGCTTGCATCAGACTCCCTAAATTAGGTTAGGCCAAGATTGTACAAGCGTACGTACATTGGCGGATCGGTGATAATCTGCGTGTAGCCTTCTCTGATTTCTTCAATTTTGGCAGCGACTTCAGTGCTTGTCATGCGTTCCAATAAAACAACTGCTTTTTTCATTTTTTTAAAGTTTTGCTCTCGCTGAATTTACCGTGACTCAATAAGCATGCACCTTACGTCACCAACAAAAATCTGATTTACCTTCTAGTAAACTTGAGTTATAAATGTTGGTGAAAAACAACTTTGAGCACTTTCAGCACAAAATGAGAGACGATATCTATACGCAAGCGAAAATCCGCTGCAAGTTCGGCATTAGCAACAGCCGCCCCGACATCAGTGGCGCTCAACTATGCGGTCATGTTTTCCACGTCAATGTACCGCGTTATAGCCAGCGCGACGTTTTCAAGTTGTTCGTTGCCAGTACGGGCAATACGAAGGAGCAGGACGAGCACCGTGACAAGGTGTATGAGTATTTCCAGTGTTTGCGCCAGATCATCCATCATTACGATCAACACACAACGCTGTCGTTGGTAAGGGGACAGCAAGGCGGTACACCTGGTTTTCAGTTTCACTGTGGTTATGCCGAATGGTAAGTTTCTCTTAACATTTTACAATTAAAACTTTTGTGGATAGTGCGTTTACATGTACGCCAGACCCACTGGAAATATATCGCCACTTACAATTTCATCTTCACTTTGAGCTGTTGCGCGCAAAAACACCGCCAAACGGGTGCACACGCGCCGAAAAGGGCTTAGCTGCTGTGTACTTGAATTGGATGCTGCCGCACAGCTGCTTGCGCGGCGTTGATTGCACATATGCATCGGCAATGAACAATATGAAACAGGGAAGTGGGTTTGAAAGATAAAACGTCCACACATACAGACAAAAATACGAATTCATGTAGTTTCTTCTTGGGACATTTACAGATAATCCCTTTAAAACAGGCCGTCTCCCTGGACGAGCTTCAATTTCACATTTGCACAGGGTTGAGCTTTCGCTTTGACGCGTGCCAGTCTCATTGTGAGCACGAGTTAATGAATGATATTACTTTCGGAAATGGGCGTAGTATGATTATCGCTACTAATGACGAGGAAAAACTTGCCATTCCATGTCAATGGCGCAACTGTGACTTTTCCATTCAAGTCGAACGAAGCCAGCCATTGGGTTAGTCTTTTTAGTATTTTGAATTTCAGAAGCTAAAATTTGAACCTAAAGGTCGAGCCGATGAAAGACGACTGTTTCAGCACTACTGGGCGAAACATGCAACGCCAAAGACGTTCGCCTGTCGCTGTGCCGCCTCCTTCGCCAATCGCGATACATTTACACATCATACAAGTGGAAAGAAGCGACACCAGCTGACTAAGAAGCAAGAGCCGACGGGAATTTATCAATGCGGCGAATGCTCATATCGGACGCCGCGAAAATGCGATCTGATCAAGCATTTGACGCGTGTTCACATGTCGAAAAAAGCTATCACTTTTAAGTTGTTGCCATATTTCATTCTTGTTCTGGTTTAAAATTATATTTAAGCTGCACCGAACCAGACTGTCTCTTTCAGTACAGACGACAGGAGCAGCTCAAGCGACATTTACAAGTATCACATCCACATTTATTAGTTAAACAAGCTGACAAAGACATAATTACGAACAATAAAAGTCTCTAGCGCCGTGTTTGCTCTATTCGATGAGAAAATCAGTCAAACGTTAGTCATAACGACGGTCAGATCCCCGGAGGCCCTGTTTGCTCTCCACAATGAATGAAATAGCGTGAAATTTTTACGACTCATATTTTCTGAAGATAAGAGAAAACAACACACGAAATGACCGTCACGCTGGACGAGCTGACTAATGCGTCCATTGTCAGCCTGATTTTATTTGCATGTTTGTTAAAGGTTGAGGATTTTTGAATTTATTTTTACCCAACAATATATTGGCAAAAGTATTGTCAGTAACAAGTCGGCATCCTTTTGACAGTACATACTATCGAAACGTGACGAGAAAACAGGCGATGGGCTAGCCGATGTAGAACATGTGAACCTGCGCAACCGGTACTTACTTATTTATGGACTGGCAGTCTTTGGCGATTGGCTGCAGGGTCCGTACGTCTATCGACTTTATTTGTTGCATGGTTTGAAGGAGTCCGAAATTCATCAACTCTTTGTCATTGGCTTCGCCTCATCATGCGTGGTTGGTCCCTTTTCGGGCGCCCTGTGGGACGTGGCTGGTCGAAAACGCGGCATACTGAGCTATGGCGTACTTTATTCGTTATGCTGCATGTTGACCGCATATGGCTCAACCTTTCCTGTATTAATTATCGGCCGTGTGCTCGGTGGGCTCTCGACCGCAATTTTATTTTCGGCGTTTGAATCGTGGTTAGTTGGCGCCGCTCAAGCCGCTTCATTCAGCCCAAAGGGCCTCGACACTGTTTTTACGCAGCAAACTGTGTTGAACTCGATTCTGGCCGTGGCATCGGGTCTGATTGCCCAGTTTTTGGCGGATTACGTTGGTGTTGAACTGGTTTTCATGTTGGCCGCTTTGACCTTGGTACTCATGTCTACACTGGCTGCCATTACATTAGGAGAGAACAAGGGAGAAGGCGATGCGAATTTTATTGAAAGTCTCAAATCAGGCACACAAATTGTCCTGTCAAGCTGGCCTATCGCGTCACTAGGTGTCATCCAGGCGTTGTTCGAGGGATCAATGTACGCCTTTGTCCTAATGTGGACGCCAGCATTGTCAACGGAGACGGACGATATTCCTCATGGATTAATTTTTGCCTCGTTAATGTTGTCAGGTATTTGGTGAAACTTTACTTTGAAGGCAACCTTATGCTAACCTCCTGTATTGAATTGATAATTTTAGTGATGCTTGGTTCTCTGCTCAACGACTTGTTCAAGCCCAAGTTGACGGTCATCCTCGGCATTGCATCGCTCGCTCTTGGCCTCGTCACTGTTGTTAACAATAGCTTGGTGCGATTTGTTTTGTTCTCCATGTTTGAGGGATGCGTTGGTGCTTTTTGGCCGATCATGGCTGGACTGAGGTCAAAATATGTACCCGAAAATGCCAGATGCGCTGTGTTATCGATATTCCGGTTAGTTAATTTTTGTTTTTTCGATGTATAAAAATTTGATTCAAGCATTCCATTGAACTTAATCGTTATTTGGCTGCTGTTGAGCTCAATGTCGACCTCGGCCATCTTTGGTTTTTGTGCCATCTTCCTGCTCCTGTCAAATATTGTTCATTCCACTGTGACCATGCGCAATTCGACATAACGTTAGTCTAGCGTACTACTCACGCCACATTAGACCTATTTTCTGTATTTCAAAGCTCGTCAATACACAAACACAAAGCTGTCAAAATGACAAAACTTTATTTTATATTTTAATAACAATGAATTATATTTCAATAATTATGAGAAATCAGCAACGTACCATCTTTTAAGTCTGTATTATTTTAAAATGATCGAAATTGTAGGAATGAATGTGGTTAGATCAATTGACTTTTCCAATCTACCATTACAAAACTCTGTGTAACAAAATCGGTTACGAGTGCATGGTTTCAAAGTCGTCACATCCTTTCTAGGGACCTTGACAAAGAGAAGTTAGCTTTGATTTGTAAGCTACAAGTTGTAGCCACAACACGACCTGTAGGTCATATGTACTGTCATGAGTAGAAACAACAACGGACAAATGTCTAGACCGTGCTTTATAACGGGCCGACTTTTAATTTGAGACCCTAAATCTCAATAGCCCGTAACATTTATTTCATCGCAGATCGGTATGCCTGAAGCTATCAAGCATGAATTTAAAAGCCGTAAAAACCCTGATTTAATTAAAATTAGAAAAGGAAGAGAACTTTGACCAAACGCTCAGAATGCCACACCACACTTTGGATGTGCCCGGTTGCTGTGGAGATCTATTTTGTCCTTGCTGTTCAGTGCGTTACATGCGGGAAAATGAAGTCATATGGAACACTGAAACGATCGACATCAAGAAAAAGTCACTGTCCACGGCCGGATTGTCACAGAAAATAAAATGAAAAACCACATGTATCCTGCAGTGTAAACTAGAAAGGACAATGCGAAAAGTTAGGCCTCAGGTTTATTCTTCATAACTTATCTAAAATAAGTGCTTCCTCCTTCATAAGTTCTGCTTCTTACTCTTCTTCATTGTCCGTTTCTTCAGTTCCGTCATCTTCTTCATCTGTCGTCTCCCATTCTTCGTCCTCATCTTCGAAGGATGGTGGTCGAAGCCCCCACTCACCAAACTCACCACCGACGCAGGTCTCCAGCAGCCAACCTATTGAGTAAATACAATTGTTTGAATTTCAAATATAAAACATTTTTACCTTGAAATTCACACACAAAGCAGTCGTCAAAGTTGTCCGCGCAAATGTCGGTGTACACAAAGCAGCAGTCATTGGAACAATCATCTGCTCCACATATCGCTATTTGAACTTTTTCAACAGACCGGATCGGAGCAGTCGAGTCGTGAGTAAGGTCATGGTCCGTGATGAAGTACCAGTCGATATTCATAAACTCCGAACAGAAAAAATCGAACTTGATCAGGTCGATGTCCTCGCCGTCCGAGCGTATTGTGTCAATTAAGAATGACCAGAACATTTGAGCGCATGTTTGATTATCAATAGGGTACGTAACTTCAATGACAACGGGTTTGCTCATGGCCAGTAGACGGGTTAACGCATTGAAATGCTCCGCTTCCCACTCCATCGCGTTAATGATAAACGACCAAATCGTATTGCCTTCGGCATTGGCCAGCAGCATATTGAGCATGTTGAGCACATCCTGCGCATCCATTGCGTCCAACATAAGGCCATCCAAGTTTAATCCGTATGCATGCCGCATGTACCCCTCTTTGACCAAAAGTGCGCCCGTTTCAGCTGTTTGATCTATACCATCATCAGTTTCATACTCACCAATCAAATGAATGATAGCTTCTGGGTGTTTGAACAATTCTTTCGATTCAAAAATAATCTCCTTCCAGTTCTTGCAAACGGCCGCACATGTACGGATCATCATCATCCATTGGTTTTTGTTAGTCGTGTCTTCATTGAGACTGGCTGCGTCGTCGGGCTCCGTTGCAATTTCGCGCACAACTTTTTCGACGAGGAGCCACGGCAGGTTAGCCCAACTCTTTGGGTTTGGGTTTTCAGTCAACGACATCGCAATGTTTTAGACTGTTCTCTTAGTAGCAGGAAACTCACGGGCTTTATTTCTCCAAATGGGTAAAGAGTGAAGTGTATCAGAGAGGGAGATGGGAGCGCGTAAATATTTTAGCCCAATCTCGAATGGTGATTAATGCGTCACGGTTTAGATGACTTAGCCGTTTGGTAAAATAAAGGCAAACACGGAAAAGATTTTTATGGGACATGTTCACAACTGAATCAGACAAATGCTTCGAGTTTTGGAAGGCCATCGTCCACGCCTATAATGTACGTTGTTCAATGTGGGAAATACAGTCTGTAGTTGCAGACTGACACAGTTTACAGTGTAACAAGGGGTCAACTTCTTTCAAATTATTTCTTACTAAGCAACGTGCAAGACACGTACAATCGAACTCGTGTCTACTGGGGCTCACAGCTGAAAGCTGGAAAACGAAGTTAGGAACAGTTCTTAATTATTAGTATGATGATATTACCCTTCCATCATTTGCTGTACCATATTGCTAATTTGCTGTCGCATAATTTCTTCATGTGTAATCTGGGGAGTCTGAACTTTGTCGAGGCAGTTCTAAACGGAACTTCATATCTTGTTCTCCTTGTGACAGACTCACCTCGAAAACTGGCAAAAACCACTCTTTGTAGTTTTGATACTTGACGGTTTTCACGTCGTTGGCAAGAACGATCATTTCAAACGTTTTAGTTTTGGCTTTTCGTTTTATCGTGGACAGACGATAATTTGGAGGCGCTCTGCTTTTGTATGCTCCAAATATGCACCTTCAAAGATGTTGAATAAGTCCGGTGCTGTCAAAAATGCGCCTCCAAATGGCCGTCTCATTTTCGCACATAAGTGACTAATCTGTACATGTTTCAAGTGTTGTTCAAAAAACACAGTGCTGAAGCTGCATAGGGTGGTTCGATATCCATCATTTGTAAACTTTTCGATGGTGTGGTATTTTCTTTCAGCATCATCGACTACGAGTCATAGTCTCAACCTTA
>SCLD01075212.1:0-15122 GCA_004367895.1 Oikopleura longicauda | reverse complement strand
CACTTACCAATGACAGATTGATTTCCTGCCGGCGAACTTCGTCGATATGTTCTTATCCGTGGTTCAAAGTGACCGTTTTCACCAAATAAAAAAACACTTGTCGTATCACTTTAACCAGACCTAGACCTCCTAGGACTTTCCATTCAGAGGACAGAAAAAAACCTCTGGTGGAAAATCATCAAACTGATTTCTGCTCGGCCAGTGAAAGTTATTCCGAACTTTTATTTCTCTCTAGAATAGGCAATGGCTCTGACACGAACAAAGAAAACTCTGAGCGGGCCAAATATACAATCGGCGAACAATGAACTACTTCACTCAAGTCCTCTCAGCAAGTCTCAGCAGAATTAAAAAATCAATGCTGAGAACAATTTGAAACCAGCAATAATATTCATCAATAACACTTTCTGTTTCGACTGTCATTAAAAATGCTTGATTGCCTCATTTTTTTGCAGGGATAAAAATTAGAATTTCGTTTAGAATTTATTGATTTGAGATACAGGTTTAGCCAAGGTTTTAGTCACTTTTGAACTTTTAAGTTAACACTGGATTGGTCTCTTTTGGGGAGATTTTTAAAACATCTTTTTCAATGTTCGAAGAAATGAATTTCCTCTCCGTGTAACTGAATTAAAAAGTTCAGAAAAAGTATGACTCATCTGTCATGATATTTTTTAAGATATAGAACAGGTATACTCACGTCGCAATGAGGGCAGCCGAGATCTTCTATCTCCTGCTTCAGATTGCGTTTCGGGTAATTTTTGGCCATGAGGCTTTCATTTGGTTTTATCTTGGTATTTACTGAAATTCTCATGGGGCGCGTCTACCCGATGGTCATTTGGCCTGAATTCCGCATGGGGAAGTATAGAGACGACGACCATGATGAGGACGCACCCACTTCAAAGAACTAAAATGACTTTTGAGTCCACACATAAAACCATGCCGGTATAAGGGAAGGTTCAGAATAGTGAACATCTATTGAAGAAGGGTCAGCGAACGATAGTCGGTCAATAGTTTCTGAACTCTTAATATCAGATTTCCAGGTCATTTTAGGCGAACTATTTAATAACTACTTCACGGCTTACCTAATATATCTAATGTTGGAAGATTTTCTTCCTCTTTTTCTAAGCCTGGTTGGTTATGAAGGTGACACAAAGCATTATAGCATGTCGTTGAACATGGGTTCATTTCCCGTTTTATTCGCGCCACATTTGCAAAATGATCTGGACATATCGCTGGGTGGCGTCGTTTCACCCAAACCGAATCCCGTATCTGGCTCAGCGTAAAACGAGCGTTGAAATCTTTTAAAAGCATGCCCCTTTAAATAATAAATAAATACGAACACCCTTTGCGTTGCACCATATAAAGTATGGAGTCATACTCTATACAGAGAGTCAAACTCTATACTAAGTTTGAATTCTAACCTGAGCAGTGTCTCGAGGTCAGAAGTAAGTTCAGCCATGGACGGAATGATAAGTTCACATTTTTCAATAATTTCGTAAAGTTTATAAATATTTTCACCATTAAAGGGATATTTCCCAGTGATACAATTAAACAAGGTAACTGCAGCAGCCCAAATATCGACAGCCGAGCCTAGAGAAAAGTTTAAATTCTAAAAAATAAATCAAATACGATATTACCTTTGAATGAATTCAGACCAGCAGCAATTTCCGGAGGTTGAAATCTGGGCGTTCCAGTAGATTGATAGCAGGTATCCGAGTTCGAAAATCGATCAGTTTCTTCTGCGACACCGAAATCGGATATTTTTAATATTTGTTCTCTTGATAGGAGAAGATTGCCTGGTTTGATATCTTTGTGAATAACTCGAGAATCGTGTAAATACTCCAATCCATCAATCAGTTGTGTAAAATATCGATGAGCCTATTGATTTTGATGAAATATTGTCGAAAAAGATAAAATAAATAAAAAAGTTTGGTTTTTTAAATCATTTCCTGATGCGTTGGTAATCTTTTTTGGTTAGCCGAGTCGAGTAAATCTTGAAGTGTTATAACGCAGTGTTCCATAACTTAAAAAATGTTGAATTAATCATTTCTTATAACAAATATTGATAGGTATCACCCTGGACGGGAATTAATATCATGATTATCTGAATGGCGCCCTCTGTATTGTATATTCGGGGAGTCGTCCTCCTCTTTCTCTCTATGTGAGCAAGTCACTTACAAATATAAATCTTTTCTTTTTCTGGATTATAATGAAAATCGATGAGGTGGATAACATTTTTATGTTTGAGTCGCCTAAATAAAAATTTTTCTGAATATTCGAAATAGATTATAATTTATAAAGTATAAATTATTTAGTCTAAATGTAATATGAATATACCTGAGTAAATCTAACTCTGATTTAACATTGGCCTCTCCATTTGGAATTTTCCTCAAACGACGTTTTTTAATTATTTTAACAGCAGCTCGCTCCTAAATGAATTCGATTTTCTGTTTGGTCCTTTTCTGTCAACTGATTATTCTTACCAGCGTTTGGGTGTGTAAAACTTCTTTGACTTTGGCATAACTACCCTCTCCCAATACTGATCCAAAGAGCCAGTCATGAATTATTTTATATTGAGGACGAGGTTGGGCAGTGATTGTTGGTTGAACGATGAGATTTTCGAGGGTACCAATTTCATTTCCGATAACATTCTCGAAGTCTTGTCCGCCAATAGAATCCGGATAATCAAGGGGCTCGTCCGAATTGACTCGACGGAATCCTCCAATGACAATTCCATCGTCATCATCGTCTTCATTATAATCCTAAAATGTTTTTTTAATTTTTGAACATATTAATATGGCATTTACCTCGTCTAGTTCATGTCTGTATTCGCCCGATCCGACAGAAAATGAAGCAGTTGGCTGCCTGGGGCTTTCGTTCATTCGTCAATCCCGTTCGACTCGAGATTGTTAACTCCCTAAAAAGACTTAACGTTAACAGACCATTAGTATTGACAGAATTTTAGGAATTTCAGTAGAATTTTTGGGCAGTGAATAGTTTCATCAAATATTTTAATCGTACTGTTCATCGGGCAACCATAAACACACGTGCGTGCAACTTGAAGCAATAACATCAAAAAATGGGTTAAAAGCAAGTGACGTCACAGCATTCGGATGCTGGCCATCTAATTTTCCAACATGATCTCCATTCTGAAAAAACGGTTGAAAATATCAACCGACTTATGGTTAATTTAAAAAACCAAACGGTTAACTAATTCAATATTTCAAGAAATATATAATTCTCTGATTCACCAGGGAAATACCAAAAACTGGCTCATAGTATAATTGATTTAGTTACACTTGGGATTTCATAAATTATAAGTCATTCGAGCGTTACCTTTGAATTCCACATATGAATAAATCCATCTTCAGATCCGCTCAATACCAACTCACCACATGGTGAAAATGTTCCTAAATAGAATAAAGTGATCATGATTTACTATTAGAAAAGATACTCACTGGCGCCATCTTTGAGTAGCGGAATACTTTTTCGGGATTCTTACCTTTCAAATTGAGTTTTCTCGTATTTTTGTGACCACCCAATAGGGCTCGAGTGGTCCCATCGAAGGCGTCGACAACTTAACATATGATTCAATCCCCAAAACTCAATCAGCAAGAAATTTTTTAAACTCACCTTTTAACGATTGACCATTTGTTGATATGAGAATGGCATTTCCCTCAAGAGAAAACTTCAAACTGATCCAATTCAAAGCTCTATCTGGTGTTAGTTTGAAGGTTGAAAACGGTCCTCTTCCAAACGTTCTAAAGTTTGTTTTAGAAAACTCTTTTGAAGGCGATCTTAAATATATTTACCTCAAATCGTATAATTTTATAGTTTCTGAATCCACACCCGCCGCAAAAATAATGCCTTCTGGATCAAAACAACCAACAGCTGATTGACCGACTTCCATGACACCAGCACAAGTAGGTTTTCTTAGGTCCCAGAGACGCATTGTTCTAATATTATGAATGATGATACATTAATACAGAGTTGTTGAAATATGATTCGAACCTGTCTGTAGAGCATGATAAGAATTGATCTTCAATAGGAGACATTTCTAAAGATGTAACTCGGTCCGTATGCCCAGGAAAATGTCGAATATAAACATTTTGATGAAGTGAATGATATCGAATTGAATGATCGGACTTTGTGCTATGAAAAATTTCTATAAGCTGATGTCAAGCAAAGTCATAAAAGTTTATTTTCTAAGCTGATAGAAATTTCCTTGAATAAATAACTTGTGTATGATGGTGAGTATAATTTACATTGGCAACACCGTATTTCTTAGAATGAAGTGTCCTATGTATAGATCCATCAGCCACTTGAAAGACTTCAAGTTCGTCATTATCGTTTGCGCTTATCAAATGTTCGCCATCGAAAGAAAACGCTAGACTAAAGTTTTTCATTAAAATTTATTCTAAAAGGGCTGGCAGTTAACCTGTTTATTCTGGCTGACGAAGTATATTTTTTGGCTGGTTTAAATGATTTCACCATATCACTAAATACTGGTGCATTTCTTTCCATTTCTAAAAAAGCGAAAAACTTAAATAATTTATTTTGAACTAATCAGGACACGGTGTTATCCGATAAATAAATAGACAGTCGGTAATTATTCTTGAGACCATAATTTTCTTCATATAATTCAATATTGCTGTTGTTGCATAATTTGATCTCTACATTGTTTGAGCATATCCATATAAGCTTGACAATCATTCAAATCGGTGGCTGAATACGGATAGTAGTTTTTTTGATTTCTCGCTTTAAATCGCCTAGACATTTGATACTAACCATTCATTGAGCATTGAAGAAATTGTCCCATTTCGCCTTCACATGGTTGTGGCTGAGCTGCTTGTTGTCCGCCGTAAGTTCCTTGATCCTGACCACCATAACCTCCAGCAGCTTGTGGGGCAGCTTGTGGTGCTGCTTGTGGTGCACCTCCACTACCACCACCAAAGATTGCCTTGAACAATTTCATAAGGTGGGATTCATTTTGAAAAGTTTCAACTTACGTTACTGAGACCAGTACCAACAACAGAGCCAATAGCAACACCTCCAGCCGTAGCTGCCATTTGTCCCATGAGACCAGGTGCTCTTGGAGCAGCTGCTGCTGGTGCTGCTGCAGCTGGAGGTGGTGGTCGTGCTGCAGGTGCTGGTGATGGTTTAGCACCACCACGACCGAAACCACCGAATCCACGTCCACCGCGACCCATGTTATAACAAACTTATTCTAAATAGTTGCTATTAATACTTTTTGTCTCATAAATCGATTATCTTCAGAAAATAATCTTCGAGAACACATTAGATAGAATTGAAGAAATAAATTAGTGAAGAAGGTTTGTAATAAATCCATACATTTTCAAGTCCTCAAACTCAGAGGCCAGTGCACAATGTCTCGAGTCGGTTAAAATCTTAATTTGTTTGACTTCTAGTGTGCACTACCCTCGACAGACATATTTCCACGGGACAAACGTTTTTAAAATGTTGGTCAGAACGTATTAATCAACGCAATAGCGACTTCTTAGATAACGATTGGACAATTTGTTACGGCTATAAATAGGCATTTGAGTTATAGCAAGGTTGAAATTGAAAACAAATCAAGATGAAAGGAGTGGTTCTGATTCAGATGTTGATGCATTGGCACTTTTTCGCGAACCTTCAGAACTTGGTTATAATTTTAAAATCGTCAAAACGAATTATCAAACCTGGTGAAACCACTTGGGTTGATGTTTTTCGTCGCGTAATTTCATCATCGACTTCAATAATAGCTGTTAGATTTTCTTCCGTTGTCAAACTCCTTGTAACCGCCTGGCTTCTTAATGGGTATTTTAACAGTTTGCCGAGTAGAATTAGAATTTTACTGGAATACACTTACGATTCTCCGTCTATATTTTCCGACGAGCTTGTCCACTGATGATGTCTAATGGATTTTGAAGTCACAGCCCTTCGCATTCCCATTTTTTCACTTCGCTCGCTTGTTTTATGACCTGAAATTGAAGGACACAGATTCAATAATGCATTTGTGACAAATAAAGCTCTCATGTATATATGTTCCTGAGCTTTTTCATGATTTCAATATTTTCTTTCTCGACTAGGGTCAACCGCATAGTATATTTATACGACCTTATATCACCATTTCCTATATCATGACATGCATGTAATAACTTCGCGCTTTCTTTATGATAGAGCCCCCCAATTCTTGCCAAAGCCGTAATACAGTCTTCGTTGGGAATGGGAGATTTAACAATTGTAAATAAGTCTTTTGCAACGTGCATGTATAAATTCATCATTTCGATGTGATAAACTCGCTCTAGAAGAGCTGCAATAGCATTCGAACGGTTTTCGGCAGTGATTGTTATGAATGAATCGGTCTTATTTGCATACTGGAGATGATGATCTATTTCGAGTTCAACCAAATACCCATAAATTTTTAACCATGGATTTTCGATATTGGTCCAAGTGAATTAGAACTCTGTCCTGATAGTTTATCATTGAAATGATCGAAATCATTGGAGTCATGATAAATAGTATTTTGTTGTAACGCAGGAAGCTTCATTATTTTGAATTGTTCGGCATCTTGGTTCATGTAAAATACAAAAAGGGATTCTAAATCAGCTTTTGAATCGCTGTTTTCTGGTTTCAAATAAAAGGCGATAAGTAGTGGGATAAGCAAACCAACAAAATTGATTAAACTCGGTTCACCAGATGTGATAAAGGATTTCAAGGTGACCACAATTGAACGTGTACTTTTGGCCAAATCAGAATGGATCATTTCATAGACCTCTCGAACAAAATCTTCATCGATATATTTTTGAGAATACGATTTAATATCGGAATCGGATAAAGATTTGAATTCACTCAACCAAGTCCGTAACTCCATTCTAGACACAAATAAGTTAATACAAGCTTTTCAGAAGGTTAGAATGGGCAGTTGATCAATATCAGAGCTTAGTAGAAAGGAAAAAGTCTTCACAGTCATCATCAATCGGTGGCAATAACACATCAATCTGAATTAATTTCTCAATGTAAAAGATACTCTATCTTAGATACATCATATGATATATGCCGCATAATATGCGGGATATAATATGCCATTTTAGATTTACCTGACGCTTTCTGTGTCCAGTGAGCGAACTTATATTTTGATTCGAGACAAAGGTATCAAGATCACCCACCAGCGGATTTGAAACCATCTCATTGATAATAGAATCATCAATATCTTCCGAAGTTCCATTCAATTCAATTTTTGGTCTTTTTGAAGACGATTCATTTTTTGATTCTTCGCTGAATGTTCTAAGTTCGGGATTTTCATCACTCGTCGCTGTGAAATCATGAGTCATTGGTAATTGAGTTGGCTCTTCTGAATTCGAATTGAATTTGTAAATCTGGCTGACAGAGTATTCATCTTGATACCAATTGATTAGATCAAATATACCTTCAGAAGAGTTTGTCATTCCAGTTTCTTTTAGCACTCTATTTAAAACGGAATCCATATTGAACTGACTTTTCGATCTTATTGCCATTTCTTTCTTTTCCTGGGCTCTTTTCCCAAACTGCTTCAAATAATCTCTCCATAGTTGATTCAAAATACCCGTGACAGTGCTTTCCACTTCATCAAATTGATAATATTGCAAAATAAACGTAGTTGCATTCGTTATATCGGTTTCAATGTTTGAATTGGATATCTCGATTATTCTTTTCTTCTCTAAACTTGAATCATGGGCTTTTGGACGTCTTTGAGATACTCTGTTATAAAGGATATCAATAAGCACATCCCGACCAAGCGGTTTGGTGCGGTTTAAGGATCCATTCCTTTGACAGTAGGAGTTTTTAATTTTCACTTGTTGTTTTTTTGCAGCACGAATTACTTTCTTTTCGGGAACATCTAAAGAAGTAATTTGGTCGATATTTTATAGCAAGCGCATTTAGTTTCCACAATAATTTACCAGTTTTTATGATCTCCGGAATTCGATTAGAAGCTGGAAAACTCAGTTCTTCTTTTATCTCTCCCCACAAGACCGACGACATCTAAACAGATTCAATTCATTTGTCCATTTTTATACAAAAATAAAGTTTTATTTGATTATAAAATTAGATTATAATGTGTCTTTTTAGTGGAATATCTAGAAATGGGATTTCAGATTTTTGTCCGTTTGGTTCAATCTCGATAAGGCCTGGATCTGGCTTCTTTGATCTCATTTTGACTTCATGAGCGTATTTAGACTTTATTTCCATTCTTTCTTTTACGTCTGACCGAAGAACTTCTAAATCTTTTCTAGCTGCTTCCTCCTTATGGCGCAGAAAATCAGTTTCTTCAGTATCTGGAAGTGGTGCAAACTTTGGCATAATAATTTCGGGTGCGACAAATGGTGGATTATCTAGTTCATGTTGCGTTTTCTGTTTTTGGTCTTCAATCTTTTTTTCGAGTTCAATAATTCGTAACTGATCACGTGTATTTCCGATGCGGGGATATTGCCGTAATGACAAGATTTCAGATTCCAATTTTTTGTTCCCGGATTCTATATTCTCCAATTCTAATCGAAGACGTTGTTCATCCGCATTTCGACGATCTTCGTTGGCTTAATTTTATTTCTAATTGAAAGTTTTGATATCGAGTATTTGAAGACCTACCTTTTACTTTTTCGCACATGCTAAACAAGTCTTCACGATAGATTTTTGTAAGTCTAGTTGATGCAGCAATAACTTTGTTGATTCTCTCATATTGACGATCAACATTCTCCCAATGATTCTTTTCATCGATCTCCATTTGCTTCTGAATATTAAAAATGAAGAATAAGAGAAAAAATTAAACTAATCGTCCTCCATGAAATATTACGCTCTTACCAAAATATTTTCATTTTCACTTGCAAGCTGTTCTACTTCATCGTGCCAACCACCTTTTTGACGTGCACCAGACGGATCGAACTTTCGACATAAACTCGTGGTAAGCTTCAAACCTAAATAATCAATAAATTGATATATGTATTCAAATTTTATCCGAAAATAACCATGGTTATTTAAAAAATATCTTAAAATATTTAGAAACATAACATTCACAATGAAAGTTAGAGAGTTCAAGAATGTTGTATCATGTTTGAACCAAATGGTAAAAATTGTGCCAAAAAAGGAATTTATATGAATAAATTCATGTGAGATTTAGCCTAAATCATTTAGGATGGAAAACTTATTTACCTTACTTTTTGCCCCTTATATAAAGTCTCTGTCCTTTTAACACAAAGTTAATCCCAAAATATCCCATTAAAAATACCTTTGACGTCTTGTTTGAAAGCTTTTTCTGGTCTCAGTATTAAACTAGCTCTACTAGTTAGCTTTTTTCCTCCAGTATCGTCTCTTTTTTGTTTTCGCCTTCCATCTTGATCTTCAGGTATTCCAATTTGAAGGACATCTCGCATCACCTGGTCATATTCTGTTGGTATTCTACTCTTTGGGCCATGAATATGATATGGTGTCAACTTTTCCTTGAGATATTGATATTTATAGACGTGCATTGGGTTAACTGGTGGTGGAGGTGGTGTTGGTGGTGGTGGCTTTGGCTTCCAAAAATGAACACAGTTCGGAGAACATGCTGAACGAAACTTTGTTGTTGTCAATGTTGGGATTGCCGCGGCTCCTGTCAAGCGCGGCAAATAACAGTTATACTCGCATCCAGGCCGAAATTCGTAGTCTATCAAGAATGACATTCTAAAATAAGATAAAATTATTTTCATTTCGGTTTATCTGTAATTTATCTAGCTACATGTACCATACTGACCAGATACCATATAAATTATATGATATAATATTAAGTTTAACAAAGTGCCAGCTCTCTGATAATATGAATTCTAAGAAAATGATGCAATATTTCATCAAGAAAATGATGCAATATTTCATCAAGATAATCATCAAATATTTCAGCTATTGAATGAGCCACGTTTGAATCCACCACGATGACCACCACGTGACATACCTTCACATGTTCATTTTCATCAAAGACTCGTCATTTTCTCATTCTGACTAAAAGACTATTGGTAATAGTCAGAAATTTCAGAAGCGAACATTTCCTGAATTATAATATTCCCGACTTTGTAAATTTGAGTCTGAAGATCCATATTGGGGTCTTGGGTCGTATTGTCCTCCACTATTCTGTCTCTTATGACCTCCACGATTGCCACCCCTTCCGCCACCGCGATTGCCACGACCTCCGCCTCTACCGCCACCACGACCTTGGTTCGGTGGTGGTTCTTGTCTTTTGGACCATTTGGGCATATTTCGTTGAGCATCCTGCTGAGCAAAAGATTCTCTCTGAGGGGCATCAATCTCATGAACGCGGCCACCCCTATCTGCGACAGATCCACTCATTGTATGTCTATTAACTTCAGTCGCTATTCTGGTATCTCCACTTGACGTTTTTGATAATATCAGAATATTTTCTCTAAAACCGACATAAGACTTTAGAATAAATATGTTAAAATACCTTGCAGCGAGTACTTGGCCAATTGAAACCGTGCTTTCTTTCGATAATTGAGCCATTAACTTATTTGACAACGCCAAGACTTGATCTTTCTTTTCTTTACCCCGACCAGCCCAAATAAATGACTGCAATGTCACACTCAGTCTTGTTATCAACATATTTTTTCTCGATGCATAATCCTGAAATAAGTGTTATCCCAGGCGAAGAAACAGACATATTTAGTCTGATAATTACCTGGTGCATAATTTTTGCTAAAGCATCAATTTTATCGCAATGCATAGGCGTTAGAGCTTCTCTTATCATTCCTTTTTCTATCAAGTTTTCCATTTTGCTATCCTCCAGTAGACTTTCGAGTTTTTTGACAATTTGATCAAATAGCTTCGATGGGGCAATATCCACTGGTGGTTTCCCCATCTTGAGCACCATAATAAGTTTTTTCAAATCTTGATACGCAGATTTTCCAGCCAAATTTAAGGTTCCTCCTTCCTCAACAACAGGTCTTGATGCGGTGATTTTTGCAGTCTGAAGTTCCGATGTCAAAAATGATAAAATAAGTTTCTTATTCTTGCTTGTCAGACGAGATTCAATTGAACCCTTCAAAATATTTTCATATGGACAATCTAAATGTCTTTTTTCGTTTGAAATAACGTGAAAATAGAAAATTAGTGATTTAATGTAAAGTGGTATCACTCCTGAGAATGATGAAATCGTCCGAATTCCGCATCATTTCGCTCATCTCATTTCATCATTCTAAGGAGTGATACCGCTTTATAAATCCATGAATCAAACGGTTCCTTAAAGAAGCAGAAAGATCAAAAACAAAAGATTCGATACTTTGATCATTAACATCTCCATCAATTGATGGTACATTATCCAGATTTTGATGAAACTCGCATAAAGCATCTAAATTTTCTGTTTAATATATACTTGAAAATTACATGTTTGCTTTGGCGAATCTACAAATGTATTTTACCGATAAGTCGCTCGACAATTTGTGTATAGAACTGTTTCAATCTTTCATCCCCAGTTATTTTTTCCAATTGACCGACATTTATTTCGATCCCGACCGAGTTTATTTTCGCTGCCAAACGTTCCAAATTCATTTTCTGAAATCATTTTGTAAACTTGTATAATTAATTGAATTGATGAATTTTGAAGAAATATGATTTTCAAATGCGGGTCAGTGTAAGTCACATTTGCGCGGCAGATAGTCCAGACCAAAGCCATTTTATTTTCGAAATCAATGTCGGAAAGATTCGGATCCGACATAGAACTACTCTAAAATAGAACGACGCCATCTTCAATCGATCCTGAGTCGATATAGAAATTTATCATTCCATTCCAGAGTCGTTGTATGTCGGATCCGACTAAAACCGATATTGATTTCAAAAATAAAATGACTTGGGTCTGAACTACCCTTAACGAGGAACTCTTTTATCGCCGGTTATAAGAACTGTTCCTGACATAATTGAGTGTTGTGCATTTTCCATTGTATAATTCAAATCTTTCATGACTGCCGAACAGCCTTCAAGTTTTTTCGTCTGATTTTCTAATTTTGGAATGCTTTTTCGAATGTGTTCTTGAATTCTATAAAGCCCCAAAGACGGTTCATTAGAAATAATATTCATCAGTTGACTCATATTCTTTAATAGGCTCGAACTATACTGTCCGGATTAACCTGTTAGCGATGCCCTGATTAATTAAAATCGGTTTTAATGTAGGTTACTCTGTGTATGTGAATTTGAAAGCCGTGCATTTGTAAACTTCAAAGTCTTTTTCGCAAGTTCAGGGTCATTTTTTATTTCTTTCATTATTTTTTCTCTATCAGAAATGGAAAACTCAGAATGTTTTGAATAGACCGTTTCGGATCCTTGTCTGAGTTGAGTCATTGTATGAGTCACATATTCGGGGCGCTGTACAACCGAAATTAGTCATTGAAGGATAGTAAAAGAGAAAATGCTGAGAAGAACTAGCGGCATTATTAATTGACGAGAGAAGATTTTATCCAAATATTCCTACTTATTTTTATTATACACTCATTTTTTTTAATTAAGAGAAATGTATCGAGGCGGACCGCCCAGAGGACGTGGCGGTTGGGGCCCACGCGGTGGTGGACGTGGTTGGGGTCCACGTCGTGGAGGACGTGGGGGTGGTGGCGGATGGGGACCACGTAGGGGTGGTCCAATGCGTGGACCAGGTGGTCGAAATCGAGGACCTATGGCACCACCACCATCTGTATTCATTCAACATATTCCATTTGATTTTGTCATTTGTGAAAATTCATTCCCAAGGTATTTAATTCCTCAAAGTCAATTTGAAACTAACCTGGAGCAATTAGAATTCGACCAGAGCTATCTGAAGAAGATATTATAACATCAATGAAATCACGCGATGATCAAATAAGACCAAATGAAGATCAGTTCAATGCATTGAAACAGTTACACGACGATATTGTCAGTGGTATTAACAAGTTTGGTTTAACAAAATCCTCTTTTCTTCCCTTATAAGGTGGGGTTCGTCCTGACTCTGTTCAAATCATCCGACAAAAATAGTAAGAATAGAGCGCCCACGCCCGCTGGGACAGAGCCAACACGAACCCCACTTTACAACTGATTTTGTGAAATCATATAAAGGCAAAAGAATCGTCTGGTGAATCAGATTTTATAACATCCGATACTCCTGATCATCAGCCCGAATTTCAGATTTTAGATCACTTCACAATCGGTTCTTTTACACGAAATTGCATTCTAAAGGATTCGCTCAAAGTCGATATATCATTAGGTATGTCAACATTTTTGTATTGGTCCGTAAAACAATTATTTAGTTATCTCAACATTACCTACACATGAAACTGTTGGTCAAGTATCGAGAACTATTCTCAATCAAATGAAAGAAATGAAATTAGAAAGCGCGGAAAAGCTTGTACTCCAGTCAGGAAAATTTTCACTTTGAAACCGATTAATTCTTTGAACAAAAACTTGAATTCGATTTAAAAATTCAAAAAAGCGGACTATGGATTTGATATGATGTTAGATGAAATGACTATAGCAATATGGCTGACTATCCCACCAGAAAGAATGCAAGAATTATGTCCAGGTAAATAAATCAGGATTCATTTTTTCAAATCGGATTTACTGGTTTTTAGGTACACATATTTCTCCTGAGTTATGTCAAATGAGTCAGCGTGCAATCAAACATACTCAGTGGTATATCCAGACTGTTCAAAATTCTGAGCGTGATACATCAGAAGCTCCCCTTATCACGCGACTTATGCGTGATCTTCGAAATAGAAATCAAGGTTAGAAAAAGAATTCTTTGTATTTGCTTGATTTATTTTTGAACTAGGATTTTTTACAATGAGTAAATGGGTATGCGATTTATTGGTCACTCACTGTATAATGAATCATCCACGTTACGAAGAAACAGGGAAGCTAAATCCTGCAAAAGTCATGCGCCGCATTCTTCAACTTCTAGCTGCCGGAATATTTTTGCCGAATTCTGTCGGACTTTCCGATCCGACCGAGAATGGTAAACACCATCACCATCACCAAACTTAATCAACTAAGATTTTTATTTAGGATATGTCATCCATTCGGATTGGGCTCCCACAGATATGGATCAAGTGTGTCTAACCGCTCAGACGTTGCTTCGTATCTGGTCTCACGGCGGACACATGGCTGTTTTAGGACTTGAACAGCAAGATAAGAAAATCGGTAAGTCATGTCAGATAAACATACGCTCAAATATCCTAACATCTTTATTTATTTTTGTTTTAGCCGATGAAATGACCGTTTGGAACGATATCTGTGTAACTCCGTCCGAGTCCGTTATTCGAGCAGCCTAACATTAGGAAATACTGGAAATCTTTACTGCCCTCATCCCTGTATCGGTCAAAATGATTGTCATTCTCCCTGTTGATATGCAACTTATTCAGAGCCATGACATTTACATTTGGACAATCGAGTACGACGAATACTACAAATAGTACAGGTGGCTTATTCGGGGCAAAACCGGCTGCAACTAGCTCAGCCTCAACAGGATTTTCTCAATCATCCTCCGGAACAGGACTGTTCGGGACATCAACCACTACTTCTACTGGAGGTGGTTTATTTGGAAACACTTCAGCTACACCTGCTACAGGTTCGTTGAACACATTAAGACCTTATAATATAATAAAATCTTTTTCAAGGTGGCTTGTTTGGTAACACTTCAACTTCAACAGCCGGTGGAGGTTTGTTCGGTAACACCAGTTCTTCAACGGGTGGTTTATTTGGTAACAAGCCCGCTACTGGTGGTTTGTTTAGCAGTACTTCAACTACCAATAATACCGCGACTCCTTCTAATAACCAGGTAAAAAGAGGAGCCTATGCAAGAACTCTATCAAACATTCATTCAGAATGCACAGCAAGCAAGTTTGATTCAATGTGCGAAAGCGTGCTCTCAACCAACTTTGTTTGGCGATGAAAGGGATCAAATTATGGCCAAATTAAATATAGGAATGGGATGTTAAAATGTATACTATCTTGATAAGAGGCGAATAATACAAATAGGCTATTTGAAATAGCCCATACAAAGTTCAATGTTCTTGGGGTACTGGTAAAGCTTATTATGCTCAAAATCAGGCTCCTATCGAATTGACTCCTTCGAATCCTTTTGG
>SCLD01075105.1:0-15126 GCA_004367895.1 Oikopleura longicauda | reverse complement strand
AGCAAAAAATATTTTAATTTCTACTTTTGACTCAAAGGCAATAATTTTGAACTGGCAAAAAACGTGACTCGAAAAAAGTTGCCCTCAGGACTTAACCCCTAGTCGCAATTTTTGGATATGGGAACTAATGGAAGTTAATCCAGTTTGTTGGGGATTAACAAAATCGATATTGTTGTGGAAGTGTTCGGTTTCTTGGATTTTCCAGCATGGAATTTTTATCCAATATGAATGCTAAGTCACGTTCAAATCATTCTTTCAGTCCCAAATCCGGACAAGTAGAGGTTAAAATAGGTCAAATTGAGCAAAATTGGCCAATTCAAAATAATTTCTCTATTGTTAATTTTTTTCATAAATTGCGCACAAATTGTATGATTTTGTCGAATTGAAGTTTATTTCAGACTTGAGCTTTCAATTTAATTCTTGTTAGAATATTCATACTAAGAAGCTCTTGAAGTAAAAGTTTACAGGCATATGGAATTTTTATACTGGCAACATTCTCTGATGATCTGCAATAGCGACAATACCCAGAGTAACCTTGAAGTCCACATGTTCCGCAAACATCAATCTATAAAATATTTGAAATTTTGCACTGGACCTATTTGTTGACATGAATTTACCTCATAAGCGTCTGAAGAGTAAAATAACCGTTCGTTCATAAGATTACTCGCGCCATATGCAAGTAATGCATCACGTTCCATCTCACCAAGTCTCAAGCCTCCCTGTCTACTTCTTCCCTAAAAAAATACATGATCACTTGCGCTGATAGAGAGCTAACTTTAGTAAAAGAAAAAATCATCACAACCAACCTCTGTCGGCTGCCTCGTTAGGCCAGTAAGCTTTCCAGTAGCTCTCGCGTGCATTTTATCCAAGACCATATGTTTAAGTTTTTGATAATAAATTGGTCCCATAAAAATATACGCCTCTAGTGGCTCGCCCGTTTCTCCGCTCATTAACACATCTTTCCCATAATAATTATATCCATATTCGACTAGTGTAGCAGCCATATCTTCAGTTTTCGATCCACCAAAGGCTGTTCCATAATTGAAACCACCTTTTAGAGCACCTGCTTTGCTACCTATACATTCCATTAACTTCCCCACAGTCATTCTAGACGGATATCCGTGTGGATTCATAATAACATCCGGTACCATTCCAACTTCATTAAATGGCATATTTTCTTGTGGTACAATAAGACCGGTGACACCTTTTTGTCCGTGTCTAGATGAAAACTTGTCCCCAAGTTCAGGTCGACGAGTTTGATGCCATGCCATTTTTATCAGTCGCCATTGCTCATCTTGAGTGATTAAAACTTTACTTATATGAACTGGCATCATTTTGCACACTGGAGGCGCCATCACAGGACATGGATATTCTTCCGGAAGGGTACTATCACCAACACGCTGAGTTATTGAAACTTTGTTTATCAGTTTTCGATTTTCTTTAACTCTTTAGCAACGGATTCAATACAAGTTTTTTTTTCAAAATCACTTTAAAAACCACCTGCATCTGGGTACACTCAATTTTTGAAATCCGGTTCCTAACACCAGGTGCCGCAATACCATCAAAATCAAGACATTGATCTTTAATATGTTTCTTTCCAGTTTCTGAATCGATCATGGGTCCATTTATCATTTCAATAGTCTTTCCAGTACTGCTTGTTATCTGTTTCGTTTGACATTTTGCATTTCGATAGACCAAACACCGTCCATAGCCACGGTCCAGAGATGCCCTATTAAGAACCAGGGCATCCTCTATGTCATAACCAGAATAAGACATGACAGCAACTATGGCATTTTGACCAGCGGGCAATTCTTCAAAGTGTATCAGTTCAATTGTTCTAGTTTTAACCAGTGGTTTTTGAGGATATACCAAATTATAAATCAAAGTATCAATCCGCTCACGCTGGTTAAGTGCGATGGTTCCCATCGCCTTTTATAACGATACAAAACAATATATTGATATATATTGATTATCTCAGATAGAAATAAACGGAAAAAAAGTCTAAAAATTCGTTTCTAGAAACAAAATCTGAAATGAACATTGCGTTTGTATCACAAGCCTGTTTACCCATAGCACATTGATATGTATTTCTTGGTGATTGATTATGATCAGGATATGGGATAAGACCTGCACACACACCGAGCAATGCAAATGGTTCGATCTCCAGGTGAGTTGTCTCTTGCTCGATGTCTTTTTCGTAAACTGATATTAAAGCCGAGTTTTCTTCATTAACATCCAAATATTCGATTAACCCCTGTCGAATAAAATCAGGAAAAGTCATTTTTCCTTCTCGAAGGGCATCAATATGACCTTGTTTGACCCTTGGCTCACAATTCTCGACTATTATCAATGGTCTTGTGAGTCTTCCTGCATCAGAAGATACATAAACAGCTCTATGTTCTTCATTGACACACACGGATACGAACTCGGCGAGTCGCCCGGACCGGCGGACAAGTTGAACAGCGCGGATAAGTTGATGAGGCCTTTGGGTTGCTCCAATAATGGTACCATAAGTAGTCGATACACTGGGCGATCATCCTCTTCGGTAGTCACGTGAGCAAGTAAAGCCAGATTCTTTACCAATCCACATTGTTCACCTTCTGGGGTATCAGAGGGACAAAGCATTCCCCATTGTGATCCCTTTGGTAAGTTTCAAAATGATTCCCAAGATACGAAAAGCATTCAATCCGGAAAATTTCGATAAATTAATCAGAAATCTGTTATTTCGATTTTTGATCAATTTTTCAAAACAAAAATGCTTTAGTTCAAGATTTTGCTAGCACGTGGACCAGATACTTTTCTCGTTTTTTCAAAATGCGATTTTATTCTGGTCATCATTCCAAGCGCCGAAATATAACTTAATCTGCACAAAACTTCTGTAATTCCTTTTCGATCCATTTTGAATCGTTTTAAATTCCAATTTCCAGATGAAATTGCAGATTCCATTCCAATCGTTATCCTATTTTGAAGTCCATTCATCTCACTTAGAATGTCTAGCGCCCTCGTGCGAGTTTTATCTTTCTTTTTTTCTAGAGTTCTTTTCAAATCATCATTGAAATTTTTGAAATGCTCCTCGAATAAAAGCGAAATCATGTCACCAGCGAGTTGCATCCGTTTGTTTCCATAATAATCACGATCGTCAGCAGTCACGATCTTTTGTTCCGCTAGGAGTAGTCGACGGACCATTAATCCCAAATAAATTGACTTTTCATAAAAATCACATTTACAAGTAGAACATCCTTCAACCACATAAATACGTCTTCTTCTCTGTTTCTCGGAGGCATTTTCTTAAATAAAAATCAACCCAAGCAAATCGTATTTAAGTTGTTGCCCTATCCTGGAGCTTAAATCCATAACATTATAGATACATTACGTAATAATTGCACTATAACGTAACAGCCAACAGGTTGCTGAGTCTTCATTCTCATAATGATATCACCAATATATTCAACTGCTTGTTGCTGAGAAAATATTTTCATTTGCTGACATTCCAACAATGATGGTGCCAACAATGCAAGTGTCGTTTCTTCGCTCGCAACCAGCTCGGCGATTTCTTGGTCGCGCTCAATTCCCAGGGCTTTGAAAACAATCGCCACATTTACTGAAATGAGAAGTTACTTACAATAATTCCATTACGTATTGAATGCATAACGTAACATCTTACCAGGTTGCTTTAATTTATTTTGTTTGACATAAATTTTTCCTTTTTTCTGATTCAGTTCTGTCATTGTTTTCATTTCATCTGAGATTGATGTAACTTTACAACAGAATGATCCAGTTTTATCAAGTTCAACAAGAATTCTGTTTGTTGCTGCTTGTTCTTGTATCAACACAACCTTTTCAGCACCACGGACGACAAAATATCCACCAGGGTCCAATGGACATTCCTTCATTCGGTACAGCTCTGCTTCTGATTTGTTGTTTAGTACGCACCTATCAGAACGTAGCATTATTGGCATCCTTCCAATGACTTGTCCAGTTTTTCGGATTTTTTGATTTTCTTTGATATAAACCAGATCGACCTTGATTGGCGCAGCATATGTCAAATCGCGTAGGCGGCACTCATGTGGTGTTACCACCTCTGCATAACCTCCAGAATATTCAATTTCGGGATCACCCACGTAAATATTTTCATATTGCCAGTAAAAATTTTGATCTACTTCGTGGCGCTCATTTGCCCGAAGGATTTTTTGAAGACCAGTGTTAATTAAATAATTGAACGAATCAGTGTGCTGCTTGACCAACCCACGAGTTTTCAAGAAGGCGGGAACAAGATGCCATTTGTCTTCGATATCTTTTATTGGTTGTCGAAGAAAAAGATCTTCATCCCTGATATCTTCAGTCTGATACTCCCTCGGCCGGGGAGCCATCTGGCGGATATCTAAATAAAAATATGAAATATTTATTTGTTGGTCATATTCTGTATTTTAGTATTTTTCCTCAATTCAATTTTAAGGTTGGCGCCAGAGATAGCTCATTTCGTAGAATTAGCCTACGCAAAATGAGAAACCTCTGGATGCTGCCCTTGGAAATGAATTGTGGTAAGTTTAAATATGGTAAAGTCCCTCGTTGAGTTCGTATGGTAGGTTTTATCGAATTTTAGTGAAGTGCTATTTTTGTCACTTAGTGATTTTGACCGGAAATGGCAACCAAACGGACCGGATGCACTTCATTAGAATCGAATGGTTTTATAACGTAATACGATTGACTGTACCAGTCGACAGAAAAAAGAGTACAGTGAAAAAACCACCAGATGGCGCTGGCGGGCTTAAGGATGAGTATTCCTTCATAATACATTACGTAATTATAAATGACGTAATAATAGGCAAACTGTTCACGGATCATTACACAATGAAATAAGGCCTTCGCAGTAAAAAAGGTTGAATTGGAGTCGGCCTAATGGTGGCGGTAGAGGGTACACTCTTGCGCTCAATTTTGCGGACTTGGTGGCGCTAGAGAGCAGTAAATGGCAGAAAGAAGTTATTAAGGGCACCCTTGTTAAGATTTTTTCTTCATTGAAGATATTGCTCTTTCTCGAAGTTTTCGTTCTAGTTCCGTCATCGCTTGTAGTTTTTCATTATCTTTGCTTGGTTCAGTCGCATCTTCAGTTTCGTCTTCACCCGATGAAGATTCTTCTGTTTCACCTTCAGATTCAGAATCACTTTCAGAGACTTCGAGTTTTGGCTTTTTCTTTTTTGTGGTCTTCTTTTTTTTCTTTTTAACCACCTTAAACATTTCGTTATCCTTACGTTAACATTACGTAACAACTACTCCTTCATTACGTGATATGTTAAGGACGTAATATGTTAAAGTGGAGTGCGTCTTCCCCATTGTCATCTGGCCCGAATTCCGCTTGGGGTAGTGTAGAGACAACTACCATCGGGAAGGCGCACCCCACTTTAATGACATTTAAAGAAAAACGAAAACTTACTTTTTTCTTTTTCGTCTTTTTAGTTTTTTCTTCTTCACTTGAACTTGAAGAATCATCTGAACTGGAGTCTTCTGATGAACTTGAATTAGAACTTGAGCTTGAACTTTCTTCTTTTTTGATCTCTTTTTTCTTTTTCTAATTTTAAATTTACGAATTTTTACATGACAGAAAAAAGTGTCTTAAAAAGTATTACGTAACAGACAAACTAAACGGATTAACCTAACTCAACAATTCGGAAAGATCATTCCACAAAACTATTACGTAAAAGCAGAATTACGTAATGGTAAAATTACGTAACAAGACAAATCAAACCTTTTTTGTTTCCTTCTTCTTCTTTGATTTTTCTTTGGTCTTTTTATCTTTAGATTTCTTTTTATCTAATTTAGTTTTTTTCTTTTTCTTAGAACTATCTTTAGTATCCGATTCCGATTTTTTAATTTTCTCTTCAGAAGATTTTTTAGTTTTTTCCTCGGAAGATTTTTTATCTTTTACTTTTTGTTTTTTCTTATCTACTTCCGACTTATCCGATTTAGATTTATCATTTGATTTGGATCGTTTTCGAGACGAAGATTTTTTATCATCTTTCGTTCTAGAACTTGATCTCTTTTTGGCCTTGGATCGCGATCTGGAGCGGCTGAAATTTAAAATGTAGTTTTATTTCTCCAGAACATTTTTATATAAGCTTTTGATAGTTTTGATTGTAATTTTATATGACGAGTTTTTTGGGTCGTTAACTCCGAGGTTCGAAGCGGAGTTCTACACTGAGAGTTCTAAACGAGGAATTCTCTATTGAGATATGTTAACGTGGGAAATTCCAGCGGTGAATCGCAGTGAAAAGTTTTAGGAGTAAGTTTTAGTGCGGAAAATTTTACCTTTTATTTCGTTCTTTCGAACGGGACCTTTTTCCTTTTTTCGAGTTTGATCGAGACCTCGATCTGGATCTTGATCTTGTTAACATTATATTTGCTAAGTCCTTCTTTCAATCGAATTTCTAAATATTATTTGATCATTTATGTTTACTAGAACAACACTTTTTTTTCAAGAACTACATTTATAGAATCAAAAAACTTACCATTAACTTTATTAACAGTGTTATCAATGGTTGCGGCAATTTTGTCCCTTTCGCTTCTGTTTGCTTGACGGGCCAAAATTTCGCGTTTTTTTGCTTCGACCATTGCAGCAGGAATACCCATCGGACTCTGATTAGTTGGTTGAAAAGGTTTTTCAATAACGTATTTATGAGTACTTACATTTTGAGCAGAAAGTAATAAAGGCCATAATTCGGACATATAAAGCTGAGCGGGTTTAACCTGTATAAGCGTTGAGATATTTTGCTTAAATATATTTTATTAATCTGACCAATAAAAAGACTATAAATATACCTGCATTTGATGTCCATCCAGAAGAATATTCTTCAAACTCAATTGTTTATAGCAGAAATCAATCGCGACATCTGGCGGAACAGTACATGTGTCCTAAATATAATTAATGATAGTCAATACCAAAATTTTAAGGGTCGAAACCCTAGGGTACCTCTTTCGCCACAAGTCGAGCGATCCTATCTGCTATCCAGGGCTTCAAAGCATCAAGATTTATTCGCCGAAGATCCACCTTCTTCTCGAGACCTAAAAGATTGGGTTAAAATGAATGAAAACAAAATATTCAACTTTATAAAAATAAAATTTTGAACTCTTGGAATTTTCGACAACCGGTATTATGTTACGGAACAATTACGTAACAAAACTTAACACAGAAGTGAACCAGTAAAACACATTCGATGTAGAAATTTATATTACATAGATTACAGATTTTACAAAATATTGAAATTGTGATGAGTCATCGTCATTACGTATCAATATATTAGAGTGGTTGAGTAGGAACAATCATATTTGCAAAAATTTCGGCTCGCCTGGCACGATCGTCAAACGTTTCTAGATCTTTCTTCAAAAGCTCACGCTTTGCACCAGCTTCTTTTGCTCTCGACTTTGAAAGTAAAATCGTCTGAAATAAAAATTACGTAACAAGCAGTTATTACATAATTGTTTCAAAACGTACCCTTTCACGTTCTCGTTTGATTAATTCGGCTCGAGCAGTTTTCTTGTTTATATTCTGTTCAAGTTGAGCTTGTTCTTGTTCAAATTCGTGTTTCGATTTTTCGAGATTTTGTTGCGCTCTTTGTCGCTCGTATTCGTGTTTTTCTTTTGCCTCTGAAAACCATAATTTTTATTCCAATTGTTTTTGTTCTGATGGCCCTCAGACTGTTTAACTCCTTGGTTTTTAGAGTATCGGGATCGACCCGATTTTAAGTGCTTACGTTCAATTCGTTTAAGTCTTAATTTTTCTAGTCCCTGAAGTGCAGCTTCTTCCTGTTTCTGTGATTTAATAAGTTCTTTTTGAATTCTGTCTTGTTGCTGTTTCATTTGAATATCTTTTGCAGTCTGGACTTCATTAATTTGATTCTTCTTTCGTATTGAAGCCAGTCTCAAGGCTTCTGACCTCTGGCCCATCTAAAAACCATAAATAACATATCATATGTTACATATGCTTCCAATATGTCAATATGCTTGAAATAGCTAGGGGTGCCACACGGATAGCATTTTCGACAAAAAATAGGCATTCAGCTTCAAAAAGGGATTAAAGGATGTTCATACCAATAATTGATTATTCTGTTGGGCTTGATTTAATTTTGAACTCAACTCGATTTCTTTTCGACGATTTTCTTCTTCACGACGAGCAGCAACCTCCGAATGATTTGACTCAAAATGGCGTCTGGAAATGCTATTTCGACGCGCTACAGCTTCAGCTGAAATACAGAAACTGAGACCAGACTTTAGCGTTTGAGAAAATTAGGGAGTTTTTTTGTGTTTTGAGTCGACCTGTCGAAATAAGGGACAATTTAGTTTTAGAGTTGTAGTGGCAAATTTGGTCATTTTTACCAAAAATGCATCTTAGCGGTATATTTGACCCGTTGAAGCAAGTTGCAAAGCGTCAATGAAAAGTGTACTTTTGAATGGATGTTTATGGTGTTTAATATAATCTACTTACCTTCCCGAACTTTTTTAATCTTTCTCTGTTTTTCCGCTTGTGATAGTTTTTTATTGAGATTATTTTCAAGTTCCTTTTCTTTAATCTCTTTTTGTTTTAGTTTCTGATCCAACCGTTGTTTTTGCTTTTCCATTTTCCTCTCTTCGGCTGCCATATTCTCTTTAATTCTAGAATATCTTTCCATTCTTTGTTCCCTTGCGTTTAATTCGGCTCGGCGCATTTTTTCGCGAATTCTTAGTTTGGTTTTCAAACTGATCCCAATTTTAATCGCCAGCTGTGATTGGTAGGCCAATCAGATAGTAAAAATTAAAAACCAGGCTTAATTCTTTTTCATCCCTTTCTTTATCCATTTCTCCTTCCTTCTGAGCAACCATTTCAGTTATTGAATGGTTAAACTCGACTCGATTTCTGGCAGCCCGCGCCTTAAGTTTGAGTTTAAATGACTTTAAGTAGGGTGTCCGTCCTCTCAGAATCAATTCAGGCCCCCAAATCCTGTTCCTCGAAACTCGAAAACTTTTGTCTTTTCAATATTAAACGACACCCTCTTGAGATTTGAACTTGATCTTTTTTTAAAAATGTAATACCCTTAAATGTCAGACTTGTTCTATTCAATTAGATTATCCACAAGATTTATTGATGGATAATCTATACGTTATTATTATAGGTGGTATCATAGATGATATGGTTTTTTCAAACCCACCGATCGACGCCATATCGATAAATTTCGATTTCGTCGGTTTTTAAGGGTAGAGTCTGCGTGGATATAACTTGAAAATCTATATGGTCCGGGAATGGTTTGGCAAAAGTTCACGTAAAAACTGGTTTAGAATTTTGACGAAAAAACTTACTCGAACTTTTGACAGCGCTAAAAACTAAACTCTGATAATTGACACAAAAACTATTTTGAACGAGTTCTAGAATTAAAACTAGTTCATTTCTGTCTATTTGAACCATTAATTTCGTCATAATCACAATAACAGGATGACCAAATATATTTCCGACCTCGACAGATTTACGATTACGGTCACAGCTAGCGGTCACAGCTGGTATGGGGGACACATAATTAGAGCAACTTACGTGTGTAAGTTTTTGCCTTTGAATTTTTCGTTTTTGAATTTCGATTTTTTCCTCTTCCCATATTTTCCAATGTTTTCGAGCGTCCTTTATTTCTTTTTTTCGATCAGAATATTTTCGTAAAAGAGATGAAACCAAACGATCATTTTGAACTTTAATTTGGATTAACCTAAAATTAACCGTTGTTTTGCTTAAAAAGATCGTAAATATCTCTCATAACGGGAATTATTATCATGATTATCCGAATGGCGCCCTCTATATTGTACATCCGGAGAGTCGTCCTCCTCTTTCTCTCTTATGTGAGCAAGTCATGATATTAATTCCCGTTATAGGCGTTAATGATTTATGGTTTCGAAATTGAGATTTTTAATCCAAACTTTAATTGATTCTTTTCTAGTTAAAGGCGTTGAGCCGTATAGTGATGCTGGAACTGAATTCGATTTCAACGGCGTTAACCTGGTATTCTTTTGAATGTCATTTATGACTGGAGAACTTAAATCGGGTAAAGACAAGCTGTGAGAACAAAATGTCAAAAAATGTTAAAATGGTATTGTGACTGTTAATTTTATGTAAACATCTCAGTACATATCTCAAGTATGTAAATACATATGTACTGTCGTTTCTCATCGATAACCAAGCTGCACAAAATCGGACAAGAATCTTCAAAGTTGAAAAAAAATCGAAAAATATACTTAGGTCGAGGTATAAATAAAGTTTCCATGATAGTTTACCCTTCCTGATTGATCTATTCGGCGATGGAACTCTTGAATGTTTATCAGATCCTGACAAATTCGCTGAAACTCTTTTCTGTGAAGCCATTTTTGATTTTTTTGGTGATTTTTTTGGCGGCTCTTTATGTTCTGAGAGTGACAGAGGTATTGGTTTTCCAGAAAGCAAACTGTTTCGAGCCAAAATGCATTTCTGTAATAAATCATCCCGATGCTCATTTTCATCCATTAGTTGTTCCCGGGCATCGCGAATTGACAATGATGGATTTTCATTAAGAATATCCGATAAAGTCACCTTATTTATTATTTTAACATTTTTCAACACTAATTTTCAAAATAATCAATTTTAGAATCTCTATCACCATTCAGACAATAGTTGGTCTCAGATCCTAAGAACTGTTTTAATTTTGAAAAATTTCATAGTTACCTTTAGAAGCTGAATTGGTTTTATATTTAATCTGGCACAAGCCTGCAGTGACCTAGGTGACGTCAAAACATATTCGCATCCTTGGACAGAATCTCAATTGCCGGACAAAATGACAAAAAATTATGGTTATCAATTATGGATATTGGTTTGCCTTGAGTTGGGTTTTGACTGGGTTGAAATCAGACTTGGGTCGGGGTTTTGGGTTGGCCTCGGATTTCTGAAAAACATTCTTTATTGAGGTTTTTCTAAGCAAGTTTTTCACCCGTACTCCTCAGTTATATTGGTAAAATCTAATTAAATTCGTTTCCTTCAGCTGTATCAGTTTCGAAATTAACCAAGTCCAACACTGGAATTGTCATTTTTTCTCTTTTCGAAAAAAACTAAAATAATTCTATATTTCGGCACGTTCCAAATCGATTTAAAGAGTGTCCACCCGATCGCGGATGGAAGAAGGGTCTTTGTCTGTGTGTCTCTATCCACTCACCGTGATTCCGGAGTCAGTATTTTCTCTCTAGATCTCCAAGTTCGAGATCTGGCCGGCGGCGGAGTTAAGAAATAGGCTTCATTTAATTCACAATGGGCTTCGAATGAGTTAAGAACACTCAAGAAATATCATACGCGACCCAAAACACCAAAATATAAGATAATGAAGCAGAAATCCTTACCCTTTCAATGGCTTATCTCAGACTTTCTTCCAAAAAAATTAAAAGCACTTCCGGAAGACTAAAGTGATCGGACTCACCGAAAAAAATGGTAGTAAATAGACTACCCTCGAAGTACTTTCGTATTTTTTGTGTAGAGCCACCTTTGTTCGGATTTGAAAACAGGTTCCGGAAATAACTTTCTATAGAAATCAGAGGTGAGAAATCAATTTAGACCTTTACCCATTCTAATGGTTGGTCATTTTTGGAAAACTTGAATTTTACCTTAATGCGGATTTGCCTGGAAAAAAGTTTGAGACGAGCCAAAACTTCAAGTCGAAAAATCTCAAGTTGTTCACAGTTTTAAGTTTTTTTCAATTAGATTTTTAGTTTATTCAATTTCGTTGCCACAGAAGCGTGTTTATTGATGGACAGTTCTAGGATCTGTCAAATTCTATTTACAAATCTGTTTACAATTTTTATTCTGATGCCAGATAAGGGGACATATTAAGTCTGCACTATCGCTACTGTTCTTCAGTCCGTCAGATTGTGTTCGTCTTCTTTATTCTTGTTATCTGTAATGTTCGCCCCCTTCGTGAATCAGGGATGTTCTATTCTAAGGTTTGTTCTTCTTCATCGGAAATCAATTGCTCTTCGTCATCACGTGATTTGAAAAAATAATCGACAAGACTCGGGTAAAGAGCCTCAATCCAATAAAGATAACATAAATATACAACAAATGCTAAAAATGAGATTTAGTTTTCTACGACTTATTATGGTTCCTAAGGTTTTTGAGCCGAGGACGCTAGCCTTATTACGGTAGTCACGTGAAATGGCTTCAGTCAACTTTGGCGTGCATTTCCGTATTATACGACTGTTCAAAGAATGGACATTTGGGCGACAGACGTTAATCTCCTGTTAATTTAGACAGCAGATTATTACAAAGCGATAACAAAAGGAAAAAAATGACATTTACCTGTGATTTACCTGTGTAAAGAATTGATAATATACCAACAATTATATAAGCAGCAATGTTATCATAGCCAGCAATTATTTCGTATGTGAAATACATGTTAATACCAACCACGACAAGGGATACTATAGGGCCTCCAATCGTCCAAAATTTACCAGTACGAAAATCTCCCATCACACTTGGCATTGCACAAAAATGTAAAATCGTTCAGTGGATAAAATTTCTGAGTGGTCTACCCTTGCACCCTTTTTCAACATAGTACCATAGGCTATGGTCCATTTCATGAAACTTTTATTCCATTGTTCGCTGGAGGCTCCAGCCTGGAGCCCTTTAAAAGTGCTATTTGAGGACAAAAAATGAAACTCAAAAATTAAATCCATTCCGGAATGAGGGCAAATGGCAAAAGAATTGATTGAAGTACATTGAGAGTATCATTCATATTTGTGAGATTGTTAATATCAGAATAAAAAGCAATAATAAATGTTGGAATGATTGCCAGGGAGCGAGTAAGAAGAACACGTTGAAATCTTGACCATTTCAGATTTAGGAATCCTTCCATAACAAACTGCCCACTATAAGTCCCAGTCATTGTTGAACTTTGACCTGCCGCCAAAATTCCGATCGCCCAAATGTAATAGGCAGCGATTCCGAATTCGGCTCCGAGAAAAACGCCTCCTTTGAAAATATCGACGGGTACATCAGTTGAATTTGGAGAAATGGTGCCGTCAAGTGGGAAAATATCATATGGCGAATGTCCATGAAAATTGTCATCATAAAATTTTTGTGCAGTTTGATTCAATTGAAGAAGATCTTGGCAGGTTTCAAAATTAATTGCAAAGAAAGATATTTTTTTGAAAATTTTAAACTTTTTCGAAATTAATCTTGAACCCAACCCTTTTCCATAAAAAGATTCAGCGAATACACTGACCACGAAAACATTGATCAGAAACGAAACAAAAAGCGCTAAAGCACTTTCGATAAAGAAATATTTGTTGGCTTCTTTGACCTCTTCAGTCTTTTTTCGGTCAATTTCTCTAGATTTGACCAAAGCAGAATGAAGATAAATATTGTGAGGCATGATAACAGCTCCAATAATTCCGATTGCTTGAATGAATTGTGGCGTGCCGCAATCTTTGCAATGAGGAATCAGTATTCTGAAATTTTACTCTAACAAAAACATCTTACACGTGGTCACAAAATTCCAGCCAATTTGGAAAATTTATGGAGAGGCTCTGATATTGTGATTGACTTACCCAAAGATAACGTCACCCTGATCAGGCTTGGCAACCCCATATTCGAAGCCAAATGAGACAGCCATTGTTGTGATAAGAACGGCAAAAAAAGCTTCAAGCTTCCGAAGTCCATATTTATCCAAGAAAAGAAATAAAAATGTATCCGTTACAGTTATAATGACACCAGCCCAAAGGGGAATTGCTCCATTGGATAGCAACGAGAATGCAATCGCAGTTCCAATGACTTCTTGCATATCTGATCCAATAATCGCCAATTCTATTGAAAACCATAAAAGTATTCTGGTCACTTTATTTCTGTAACCAATATAACAAACTTCGGCTAAATGTTTGCCCGTTACGACACCTAACCGGGCTGCGAATCTCTGCATAAATAGACCAATAATTGTAGACCATAAAAGTACCCATAAAAGTGTATATCCAGCAACAGCACCCGATTGAAGATCTGATTCGATATTTCCTGGGTCCAAATAAGCGATCGACATTAAAAATCCGGGTCCGGTGAAAGCCCACAATTTTCGAAATGAAAAAGCTCCAGTTTCAGATTGTGGAATAATAATTCTCTCATTGAAATAAGTTGCAACATCAGTTTCTCCATCAACACCGTCCGGTTCATTTATTCCGTCCGTCCGGACGACCTGTTCTTCGTCATTCTCATCCCGACTTCTGTTCGATTCCAAGTTCGACATCTGAATTTCAAATTTGAAATTCGGATTCGCGATGTTCATCACTTCGGTCGGCCGCGTGGTCAAAAATAACTCTTCAAATAAAATTGCAATAAAATGAAATTAAATGCGGCAATAACTCTGATTCCGTCAAATGTTAACGCCTTTGTGCCAAAATGAAAAATCCAGAATTATTAATTTTCGCAATTTCATAATTGAACTGGTCGATGAGACTATTAATGATCAACCGACCGACAAATGATCAACTAATTTTGAACCACCAATTGTAGAAATTTTTAGGCTCACAGAAAAGTGTTAAGATCAACAAGACATGGAAGATGACCCAAATCTAGGATTTGGTACAACGTCCTCAAAACAAGTCTAGTCTATAGAGGTACTCTGTTAATTCATCAAATTTTAGCCGTCAAAAATATCTTATCGTAGCAAGTTACATGGTAACCAGACTCGTTCTGGTAACCATGCACCGTCTCCAACGACCATAAGTATCAGAAATCACATACGTTTTAAGGAGAAACAACACCTTCACCCTTTTGAGTCGTCGATTTTTCTCTAATTTTACTTTTACAAAAAATTGGTTTGTAATGACCTGAGTCAATATTAGAGCTAACACATGTCTGCAAAGCGATTATTACCATAAAAATCTAGGTCAACAACTGATAAAACTCTGACTCAGGAGTCCTGAGTCAGGACCTATGGCGCGTGAAGGGTTTCTATCTCCTTCACCATAAGAAAATTCTACTCATTTATACTTCATAATCACCTCCATAACGAGAAAAAATAGGAAATTCAGTCTGAATGGGTGAGAAATTTTATTTATTTTAAGAATATTGCAATTTTTATATAGTGACGACAATGAAGAAAATTGAACTTG
>SCLD01075000.1:0-15127 GCA_004367895.1 Oikopleura longicauda | reverse complement strand
TTATCGGTTAATTTTCTTCTAGATGATGGTAGTAGTGATACAAAAGACTCTACCAAGGTACGGCATAGAACATCAGCCTTCGATCTGACTAACTTTTGGGTCGATTTCAGTCGTCTAATTTGCGTAGTCGTGGGTTTACTGATAAGACTTACAACCCTGCATAAGTACCTCAAGGAATCGTGCTATGAAATCCAAGCTGTATCACCCTTAAAAAAGTTAAAGACTTTACTCACTTGATCCGCTCGTTTGGGTCAGGCCACTGAGATTGAAGTCTTCGAGCGAGGACAGGGTCTGCTCAAAGCTCCAGTTGCTCGAGGGTGACGAGTCGGGGCTGGGATAACCTGAATGATAAGTGTGTGATCTAAAGACAAAATGACCGGACAAGCTTACCGGAGTCAAAGTTGCGGCCGCTCGATTGATTGTTCACAACGTCTCTCGGCCAGGTTTTCTCGTAAATGGGCGATACGGGCTTTTTCGCCTCCGTCGTCAGCGTCAAGCCGCTCAATCCCTTCACCAGATCGTCGCGCTGGTTAGTGGTGAACAAGTGGGACAGTTTCTCCGGTGATGCATTATTCTGCGCCGAGCGATGGATCGTGTCCCACGTCGCCATTGGGTCCCGCTGCATCATTGGCTGGTGCATGATGTAGGGCGCTGACAAAAAACGTAAAATAAAATTATCAGATTTTTTTCTTACCATTCATGAGTTGCTCATAGAAGTGTGGATTAACACTTTTGTATGCCTGGTCCACCGCTTGGTCATACTTCATGCGTTGTTGCTCCACCGTCGTCGTCGTTGGTGGTGGTGGTGGCATGGTGTAATACTTGCCGGTGGTGTCGAGCTGAATCAAAACTGTTAGTGAACTAAGTCAAACATTAAAACTTAACACCTCATCGCCCGAGTCAAAAATGTCGGTCATTTTGATTTTTCCGTTTTTATCTAAAATCTCATTCAAAATGGCGTGTCTGTTAGCCTAAACACACTAAGAAGGGAGGCGAAAATGAGCGCGGAAATGATGCCTCTCGCACATGCCCTGTCCTCATCACCTGTATCTAGAGGATCTAACTTGTTTGTTACTCTACACTACCTCGAATGATGGCGACTGATACATCTCTATATTGTTTTGCACAATCAAAGACGAGTGAAACGAACGATAAAGAAATGAACGAGGAGCCGAGTCCATCCTGATTCAATTGTTGATTGCCAATTAAACATAATGCTCAAATTGGGCCACTACCTCCATACACTACTACTTCCGTGTTCTCCCTCGCATCCAGGATTAACTTGATCAATGTTATCGCATTCATTGGACATTTTTTCATAAACAATGCGATAAAGAACATCACGCTGATGGTCCATTGTGACGAAGTGTTATTTGATAAAGAAAAAAATGAAAGTGTGCATTGCAGTCGATAATAGTGAAATATCGCAGAATGCTCTTGATTGTGAGTTATTCTTCGTTAGACTTATCGTAAGTACACATTGAGATTATCATCGTATTCTACACCGCGATGACAATGAACTCATCATTTGTCATGTCGCTGTCCCATATCAAGAAGATCAAGCCAGCAATTTGACCAAGCCGGATGACTTTTCACGTGCGTTGACTATGCAAATGACGGCATCACGCAATCTGGAAGACAAGTACAGGCGGCTTTTGTCGCGTTACCCAGGCTTAGTAAGAACGTGACTGGTGTGTAATTGTTGTATCATTTCACCCGATCAGCTGTTCAGTGTCAAAATTCAAGAAAATGCAATCAATACGGGCGCATCAATCGTCTCGCTGGCTCATCGCGAAGGCTGTGGGCTGGTTATTATGGGGAATCGACAAATGGCTGCTGAAATGGCGGATTCCGTGTCTGACTACGTTGTCAATCACTCGTGGATTCCGGTGCTAGTCTGTCCTGCCGAGTAAAAAATAAGAGAACAACTTAGTGTGCACAGTGTTTTAATTAAAATTGTGCAGTTTTCGATCGTTTCTCGTTGTCACCTCTTCCTTTGTCACCTTTCGCCATCTTCAACTCGCTATGAACTGGCTTGCTCGCCAGGTCCTAGTAAACGTTTTTAAAAGTCAACATTTTTGACATCTGACCTTGAACGTATCGTCAATTGCATCCAAGCAGCATTCTGACGAGAGACTTGACGTAATGTTCAGCTCAGACATCGCACACATCTCGGAGTACGTTTCTTGAACTAGCTTTGAAGCAGTTGGTATAACAAAACATACCCGTCAGATTCATCGTCGTTGACTCCAGATTCACCGTTTCATTGTCAAAGTCAAACGACTCGCCCGCAATCAAAAAGCTCTTTTGTCGCTCCATTTGACTCTCACTTCAGTCACTAGTGGCTCTAACTAACGAGTTGAAATGACCGATCACATGGACAATCTAGAGCGAGAGTGTATTCGTCACCATCATAGCGGTTGTGTGTGCTCCGGCTGTTTTGTGTGTGTTAACTTACAGAGTAGACAGCATGTACAGAAAAGTGGCAAAAAATAGATTCAGCTGCATTCCGATCGTCGTTGACTCTGCAGCGGCAAAGAATTCATTCAGCCCGGGTATTGATTCTAATAAAACGATATTGAAACGAATTTGACCAAAGGAAGAACTTCAACTTACCGGCAAGGTCCTGGACGTACGTCTCTACATTGGTCGCCTCAATAAGTCCTTGAAAAGTGTCCACAAGTTGCTCATCTGTCAAATTCGCTCCAAATATTGGCGTCATTATTTGCATTAAAATGTCGGTCTCCTCATCGTCTGGTGAGCAAAAAAAAAGATAATTATTATTTTAAAAATTGAGAATAATCGAACCGAATTGAGTCTCAATTTGCTCAATAATCTCGGCGGTGACATTGGCTGTATTGACGTTGACATCGGGAAAGTTTTCGTCAAAGCTAAAGCCCGAACCATCGGTGAAGTCCTCAATCAACTCGGTCAGACCGTCTATCACGTTGTTGTCTTGGGCATGGGCAAAAGTAATTGCTAAAAATAATACAATTCTCATTTTCTCAGTAATACAAAATGACTCGAAGGCATCAGCGCTTGAGCTATAAGATCGTGCTTATAATAACAAGTTGACATTGGCAAGCCTTAGTGGTTGCCAAAATAAAAGAAGACAATCACTTTTAATCTGAATTAATGACTCGCATTTGCGTTTCATTATAAACCGCACATTTGGACATTTGGACAATTGAGTTGAGAAATTTTAACTTGAATCAGCATTTTTCCATAATAGAGATTAAATGTTTGCCCCATTGACTTTATCAGTACCGTTATCACTCGTTATCAAATGATATTTGTCATAAACCGCGCCAGATGCACAAATAAGAGGCACCACTTCTTGGTTGATATCGAAGAACCACGGAGTAGTTATTTTTTGAGACTAAATAAAATAATGAAACTGAAATTCAATACAAAACGTGGAGAATCAAAACGCTGTCAACTTTGGCGACAGGCGCGGTTTAACTTCGCCTTTGACGAGACCTCGAATCACAACTACACATTTGAGCTGGCCAAGCACGACTACTACTGTCCCAGTTGTGATGTTTACTTTATCACCGAGTTTGATTTCTACCGCCATGTCACCTGGACACTTCAAATGCGCGCGTGTAAACGCGAAACCGAGCAGATCACGCGTATTTTAGCTCGGCTTGGCTACTCCGTTGACCACGAAATGAACCTGATTCCACAGACTCAATCAACATCAACCAAACCACCAACCAAATCACCTAGTTCAAATCACCAAGTGGTGCTATTTAGTGAGAGCACGTTCCAGCAGCGTTTACGCAAACGACAGAAGCGACTTGAAAAACTTAAACGCCAGTTTGCTGCGTTCAACATTAAACAATGACAATTAAAAGTTCATTTTCGCGGCTGTAACTCTATCCGACTTATTGCTTGTCTTGACACTATAAAACTGGGGACTACATAGCAAACTAGTAAGGAAAAAAGTTCAAAAGTTTTGAAGTGACTAGTTGGCTTTTTTGACTCAAATGAAACTTTTATTAACAACTGCAGTAGTAGCAGTGAGTGCCACTCACTTCCGCGGTGGATCTTACCGTTTCAAGCCTGATCCAGTCAGTGGTGGGCAAACCTTAGAGACGAGGCAGACGTGGCGCAAAACCGAGTCCGGTTACTTACCAGAATGTACTCAGGATGACGTTGATAATCAGAACGCCTCAATACTCTCTCTGCTGACTGGCAGATGTTACACGTTGGATGGTGAACGCGAGTGCGGCTCGAACGACCTTCTCTACACCGTCAGTTATGTCGGCGACGATTTCTGCTATGGCACCGGTGAATACACGATCAATGTAAACGAGCCATTCTCGTATGGTTGGAACGACTGTTGCTGGGTCGATTTCACTGCCGACGATGGGACAGTTGTTGTAGGCGATGCAATGATCGAACGTGCTACCATCTATGATATTACCAACACGTCGCCTAACTTTCAACAACCACCATTGTGGCTTATCATGGCCGGATGCGACGGTCAATTTATTGACTTGCAGCCGGACGATCTGGACGGTGATTTCTATCAATGTCGCTGGGCAACTGCTGACGAGGCTGGTTCTGCCTTCACCGACATTGAAAACATGTGGCCTTCCTTGTTTCTTGATAGCGATAATTGTATTGTCCACTACACGGGCTCAATGGACACCACAAATGTTGGCTTGAAGCCAATTGCACTCATGATTGAAGACTTTGATGAAGATGGCAATGTCCGTTCATCAATTCCAATTCAATTTTTGGCACAGGTGTGGACTCCATCACTAACGCGATCACTGACAACGGGAGTTTCCACTTATCCGGACTGGTTTGGCGAGGATGATGACGATGATCAAATGTTCAAAGCGGCAATTGCCAATGCTCGCGGCCGTCGCAGCCAGGAGCCAGCGTATTGCACAGCCGTTCCGTTTTTCATATCGCCAACACCGGCTGACGGGTTCGAACTAGATGCAACTGGCGGGGGTAATGTCCAACTCTTCCTGCGCGCCGATTCACAGCTTGGCCATATGAAGTACTTCACGTACCAAGCGCCACTTGGTTTCGGTTGCGGCGATGTGAACAAGGAGATGGGCATTGCACAGTGTCTATGGACGCCGACTCAATCACAGATTGAAGAGCGCACGCATCAAGTATGTTTCGACGGTACTGACTCACTTGGACTCACTACTGATCGTCGCTGTATTACGATACGGCTACAAGAAGATCCGACTACAACGACCACAAGCACGACCACAACTACAACGACTACCACTGAAGAACCAACCACAACTACTACAACTACCACTGAGGAACCAACCACGACTACCACTACCACAACAACAACCACAACAACAAGCACTACAACAACAACCACAACAACAAGCACTACAACAAGTACCACGACTACGACTACCACCACCACTGAAGAGCCAACGACTACTTCCACGACAACATCGACCACAACTACTTCAACAACATCAGAAGCTATCATCATCACTAACACAATGGAATTCGGTACTGCTGTTTTAATCGGCACTGGAGGCACGTTTCATGTTAGCGATGCGGAAGATTATGGCTGTGCCGGACGTGGTCACTTTGAAGCATTCATCGCGACTGCTGGTCGCCAAATGGACTGGGCCGATCGTGCCCTGTATAAGTGGAAAAAGTGTGTCCAATGTGCGACAGGCTTTGACGCGGGCATGATTGTCCCTTACCGCTACCATTTGGCCGATGACTTTTGTGGTGAGTTTTTGTTCTCTTTTTTCAGCTGGCCAGTCCTTTATTTTAGAAGAAAACGATGGCAAAGCGCTGTGCGAATGCGATCGTATACTGATGAATACACTTGTGACGTTAACACCAGACAATGAATTGCTGTACTACGATGCAAATGAATGTGTCAAAGGCGTCCAAAAACCGACTGCATGCTGCAACTTTAATCAGTTCTCGTGGGAGGCCTACAACACAGAGCGCTTTGACTGTTGCACTGATGGTGTCAAGGAAATTGGTTCTTGTTAAATGCCTGACAATAAACAAATAACCATAAAGTTTACTTCATCATTGCATATAAAACCAGCATGTTACACTTCTTGATTGAAACACAAACAATGGCGCTGGTCCTTTGTTGTTTGGTGTATTGAATTAGTAATTCGACATTATTCATCGTCGAAGAAAAAGTATATTTGATTTAGCCTCGAGAGAGAACTGTTGGAAAAATGTCACGAGCACGCGATATATGTATATTTCACGGGTCCGATACCGTTCTGGCCGGTGCCTTTTCCATTGCCGGTTCTGTCGCCGCGACTGGTGGCAAAGGCCGCATTGTTTCATTGTGGGATACCGACGGTGGCGAGAAAATAATGAGCATGCCACCACACTTGGGTGACATCACCGCGCTCCAGTTCAAAGCCGACAATACAGCCATTGGCTCGGGTGATGCAAATGGCATATTGAAGATTTGGGATTTGCGCGAAGGGCGCCTCCAGCGTCATTTTGACGGGCATCGGCTCAAGATTAATGCACTTGACTTTCATCCGAACAATGAGACCCCGATCTGCGCCACCGGCTCCGCCGAGGGCCGCACAAAACTGTGGGACATTCGACGCAAAGGATTCTACACCATGTTCGGCATCAAGGGCGGCGCACCAGTCCATACGATACATTTTTCGCCCGATGGACGTCTGGTGGTGATTGGTGACGAGGATGGGTTGAAAGTATGGGACTTAATGAGCACAAACGAACCGCTCCTGGCATTGCCCTTGATCAAATGTAAAACACTCCAGTTTCATCCGCGTGAATGGCTTCTCGCGGCAACCAGTTACGCCACTGGTAATGCCAAGGTGCATTTCATTGACTTGGAGACAATGCGCGAGGAGTCGGCCGTAGCAACAAGTGACGCCGAAATTCGTCAAATATCATTTCACGCGGATAAACCGGTTCTTCTGGCTACCGCCAATGATCGCGTCGATGTTGTCGCATGGTCACCAAATGATCTCTTTGATCATGTCCCCGTCAACGAGTCGGGTACAATAATATCGGCGGCGAACAATGACACCCAGTTGTTAATGATGCGTGACTCGAATCGTTGCACGGGTGTCATCAGCGCCATCGATCTCACCACGTTGCGCCTTCAACGGCCACTGACGACATCGGGACCGCGGAAACAGTTCGAAGATTCGCGGCCGGGCACGATGGAGGCATTTATCGGCAATGATCAACAAGTGCGTCAAATCGAGGAGGAAGTGGCCGAGATCAATATTGCCAGTCCAAGCAAACTCGCCCTTTTATTTGCCAATAATGAACGGCCGCCAATAATTGAACGCAGCGCATCAGATCTAACCAATATTAAACGTGCACATGTTCAACGTGCTGATTTTAACAAGGTTCAACAGCCCGAAACACTGAATAGACGACAACGCTCAATGGATCAGCCCCAATTCGCCGCCCCATACCAAAAACCACGGTACCAAATTATTTATGAACTTTAGTTTGTAAAGAGTATTTGTTTAAGGGGTGTGTAGCAGGTTGTTGCGCAAGCTCAGAGGTGTTGGTGTGTGTCTATATGTTGGTTTGTGTATGTGAATGGGTGTTGTTTTTTAAAAGTGGGGAATGTGTTTTTTTGTTGTGGAGCGATTTCTGTCTGGTTAATGTTGCCCACGTTTGGGTTGAGCTTTTAAGGGAGGATGTGAACCCAAATTTTCACAACCGTTCGGTCAGCCGTCGGTCAACCGTTTCGGGGTGACAAAGCGTAGGACAACTAGAAGCCCATCAGGGCTTTCAGATTACACATACTGACGGTGTCTACCCCTTGTCCAACCGGCAATCCTCCCTTAACTCTTTTGACGTTTGAGAATTTTCATCAGGGGCTTCTTCCAATCAGCATCACATCGCTCCTTGATACACTTATCATTAGTCGTGTTAATTGTTTTCCCCTCGCCACCTTCGGTTTTGAATTTAGGGCATAGTTTCGTCGTTTTGGTGCATTTCCCTAGAGAGTTCATTTTTTAAAAGAAAAAACTGGTCAAGTTCGAAGTTAACCTGTTTTCTTTGAAATGCATAGGTGATTCTTGGTAAACTTGGGATTGCATAGTAATCCGAGTGAGGCAATGACGCCCTTGTGTTTTCCATGTTTGGTGAATTGTTGAACCCTGTCACAGCCATATTTAGTGAATTCTTGATCTTTGAACAGGACGGGAAAGTTTGCATATGATAACTCTTCTAGTTTGGTGCGGTTGGCATCCGAGTAGACCTAATAGTTTCATGGTTATGGTTTCATTCACGCACACAATTTATCAGTACCATTATTTGATCATTGTTCTTTCGACTTACGCAGCGACAGTACTCCACTTTATATCGGCCCAGTACTTTACACTGGCGACTTATGTAGTTGCCCGTTTTATAGCTACAGTCTGGGTGGGTATTGTCTAAATTGAGTTTCAGGGGACTATGTTTCAAATATTTTGACAATGGCGTACCATTTTTTAATAATGCACCATTCTCGACACGTTTCTCGACCCACTCGTCTCGTTTCTTGACACACTCGGCACCGGGGAACTTGTCCGCTGCCGGGTACAGAAACTGTGCGGTTGTGGTCGTGTGCTGATGAAATATTACGAGCAGTAGTAGTGCGGTGAAACAAATCTTCATTTTTTCAGTTTTGTCGGTAGTTGTTGTCGATGTTTCTCTGCCGATTCACAATTCTTAAAGTACACTTGTCACATTTCAAAGTACATATTTTCGTCGACGAGTTACTAGTAGTACTTTGAGTACTACACTTATTTGTTTTAAAGTCGTTAACAGACAGCATACGGCTGTCTATTCGTCGCCCATCTCATGACTGTCAAGTTTGTGTTTTAAGTATGTACAAGTCTCTAAGTCCTTTTACTCGTCACTCGATGAGTACGAGTGAACGCCAGTTCATTCATTGTCTACTTTGTACTCTCCCTTTCTCTATAGACGCCCGAATACAGTTCATAGCTTAATGTGAAAGGTCGTAGTAAAACTAAGTAGGTGAGTTGTACACTGAGTGAGTTGTTTTCGAGTTCTGTCTCTTTGTGTTTGTGATATCCGTTGCTTCTTCCCATTATATGTATGAAGTTGATTATGTGAACCTTACTGCGCTGTTCTCAACCAAGCTAAAAAGGTGAAGTTGAGAATACTTGAGGTTCTCATATGGCCCCTTCCCGTTCACAAGAACGGAGCTAAATAACAATCAAATCAGACAAGTCCGTCTCAATCTCATTGATTCCTTAACATTTCACACGCGATATAAATATAGAATGGTCATGAGTTTCTGGTTGAAAACAAAAAACCACCATCGAATGATGAAACATTTCAATGAGTACAAATACCACTGATATTCTCCTGAACATTTCCACCGCAATATTTCTCTTCAGTTGAAAAAATTATGAGGCAAACATCACCAAATTCATTGATGAACTGTATTTTCGTATTTTCGAGGTTAACAATATGTACATAAAAAGCGTTGTGCGTGCTTGACAGCTTCAGCATCAAAACGCGATGCGCCTCAAAGTTTGCACTTTCTCAAAGCTTATTTAAGGAACGACGCCCCTGTCTCTGTTTCATCTGTGCTTCCGTCGCAGGTAAGAGGGACACGTGACAAAAAACACTTCTAGCGTAACTATCTGATTTCCAATAATCACCGGGTTGTGTCATCGCAAAATAGTCTAACCGTAAAAAGTTCAATTTTTTTCCTCCACTCAATGTTTGAATGGAGTCGCGTCTATTTTTGAGTTGGAATGCGTCGAATGGAAAACTTTCTTCTCACATTCCTTATTCAAGGGTCCACCCATTCGCCAAATGGCAGCATTACCGAAAACATCAAGCGGTGATAGCCTATCACAAATCGTGTCAGATTCAATCGACTTTCGCCTGCGCAATACGGCCGATGCATTACAACAAGTTAATCCATTACTTCCTGACTACGAAGCCGTTGCCGAGTCAATATTCAGTTTGGCCGATGAGGGTGCGATTATCAATGTGCTGCGTTTGTATAATGAGAATGCGAGCATTTGGACGTTAAAATTATGCACCATTTTACTCAATCCAACACAGGGACAATACAGAAGTCGGAAATCGATATCGCTGAACTTGTGAACTCAGACTTGAACGCGTCTGGACACCTATTTCCCATCCCCATGATCCCTTATCACTACATGTTAATACAAGCGTATAATCACAATTTGCTAACCGTCCCATCGATTTCTGATTAAAAAGATGTTTTCAATGATGAAAATGATCCAATCGAGCAATGGCGTATTGATGAATGTTGCACTTGACGCCATTATCATTATCGCGCGACAATTTCACGATGTCATCCGCGAGAACCTGGAACCCGTTGGCTCGGGGATTAATTTACAAAGGTTTATATGAACAACTAGTAGACAGGGCAAAAGACTTGGCAGCGGACAGCGTACATTATACTAATACGGAATTTATTGATTCCTCATACTGCACTTCAGCGTGCCAATTAGGGTCTGTGAAACAGCAGTTAGAGGTCATTCAATAGCGTAAGACCATGTTACATAATGTTACGTGTCGAGTTCATAATAATAATACCTGTTATTATAGAGAGGAGCGCCACGAGCGAGCGGTGATATGTGCAGAATCGTTGAGTATGGTGAAACAAATGCTCCAATCGCGTCAACATCGTCAACCACTGACCACTCATGAACAGGGCAAAGTGAGAAGTGCACTGGTTGAACTGGCGGTTTTCTAATAATACAATTTCACATTATACAAGTTCGACAAATGTCTACGTTTGCAATACAAAAACTATCGTTTATAACAAATACCAGTCTCTCCCGAGGATAATACAATTATAAGCGGCATAGCAACGGTTATCGTTTCGGGTTACTAGCGAACACCATGAAGAAAATCTGAAGAAGGTTTTTTGGCATGATCGGCGTATGTTTTCGTCCAAGAAATCAGCTTAGTAGAAATGACAGTCAATCTCGGGATGGAAGCGAGCCGATAACTATACGATGCTGCTTTCAGTTCGTTATTTGACCAAAAAACCCTATACACACGCACCCACCATCCACTAGACGGGAGCGCGCACACACACTCTTTACAGTGCGTGTGTGTGTGTGTAAGCGGGGTAACGGGTAAAATAAAAGAGGGAGAAAAACCAAAAGATAAATCACCCGAAAAATAAAACAGCATATGACTATACAACAGCTCAATGGGAAGCTGTAATAAACGTACGGGAGGAACGATATGAGCGGCGTGTCACCCGGCGAGAGATGTGTCGACTGTGTCTTCGAGAGTAATGCCAACAGTAGTGCCCAACAGAATGAGTCTGATCTGTTCAAATATTTGGAGGAGAACTATGCCGACATTGTCGAGTTTACCGAAGACTATACATTTGTAAGTTATTTTTTAAAATTATTTTCATTATTGGTGTTTGCGCTAATTTGGTGGTCATAATTGTTGTTGGCTTGGATCCGCAAGTGCGGTCAAAGTCATCACTATTGTATGCGTTTAACTTGGCTCTGGCCGATTGTACAATGTTACTATTCTTGCCATTCAACATTTATCGAACTTTACACAAGGATTGGATATTCGGTGACGTCGCCTGTTGGCTGAATAATTCAGTGAGTGCGTATATATACAATATATTAATTAAACCCGATCACAAAAAGGTTCTCTTTGTCAATATGTTTGTGTCGATATTTATGCTGATGTGTATGGCATTGGACCGTTATCTTGCCGTTATTAGAGGCAGCTGGTCATCTCGCTTGAACAAGTTTCGAGATTCACAACTGGTCATTAATACGGTAAAGAAAACACTTTAGCGCTTAGCATGCTTCTAATCGCAGCCTAGAGTGACTTCACCTCCCATTTAAGACCTGCGTCGTCATTTGGTGTTTGGGCATTTTATTGGCGATGCCACTTTATATGCGCAGTCAACATATCAGCAAAAATGGCAAGGCCGAGTGTGGGATTAACTGGTGCACTGATTCGACCAACGATTCGACGACATTTGACGATTTGTCGTATGTAGAAAAACGCGAAAAACTCAACACATGCTTTGACATTGACGATATTGACGATATTGAACATTTGACGATCGATCCAGCGCTGAATGAAGCAAGGACAGGCTACATAATCACTGATCACTACCTGTTGCACCGAAAAAACTAAGTTGCACACACTAATTAGCTATCGCTGAAAGCAACGCAACCTGTTCGAATAATCCGACCTTCAACTTGGCCCATGTCTTCCGATGTCAGTGCGGTGTGCCAAAACGGGAGCGATTGGTCAGTTAACTCACTTCAGACAGTAAATTTAAAGTAGTACTGTAGTATTACTTTCATACGTTCACGTGGGCCTATATGCTCCCCCTGGCCGCCATTGTCTACAGCTATGCGTCGATTGCGTCCGTCATTTGGAAGAGTGAGCATCGTGTTCATCGCGGGGTCATCATCAGTGGCGAGCGAAGTAATGTGTTTCAAAGTCACGTTTATTATTTAACAGAAAATCGACTGACGCGTTTCGATAAGTCGATTAAACTGTCACCATCACACAACGCACACGTACTAAACACTGAAAACAGACTCAACTCGCGACTACGGTCAAATGTCAAAACGCGTAGACTGATGACGTTAATTATTGCGCTCATTCTGGCCTATGTGATCTGTTGGACGCCGTGGCACTTGTTTCATATACTCACCGCGTTCAACGTGCGCATTCAATTCGAAACATGCAATAGTTTCTTCCATGTCTACAACTGGTCAGTTTCAACTCTACCGTAGCTTTTCAATGATCTAAAATCAGCATGATCTGGTTCAACTCGGCACTGAATCCGATCCTTTACTCCTTCCTGGGCCATGGCTTCAAGCTTAAACTGTACGAGGCGGTGAACAAAATGAAACGCATTCTGCCCAGTACACGTGCCTTCATCAAAGAGGCCGCGCGGCGCGGGACGGATCTGGTGCGGCGTAAAACACTTAACCATCACACGGCAACGCCAAATAGGAGGACAACGACAACAGGCGCAAGCAGCAGCAGTTGCGGTGGGATGAGCCGATCACCGGCGATGAATGTGGACTCGATCAACGACGATAGTTTCATCCAAAATAGCAATTTACTCGGATTAGCCGCCAACTCGACAGATGGGAAGAGTGTCCAAAGTATCACTTCGACTTGAAATAAACCCTCTTTTGTGGCAGCGGGGTCGAATAAACCGGTGAACTTGAGAAGAGACGGGATTATGTCAGACTATATAATGTGGCATCTACACTGTAGTAAAGTGTGGAGACGGTTACCATCAAACATGCGTGTGGTCAATTATCACGCAACGTTAGCGAATTCGTCTCCGTACGTCCGTCTATGAGCCATTTGACACTTGCAAATCGACCTAGACTGATCAGCAAGCTCTTATTAGCTCGGTTTAGCTTTCCCGCTCATCTGAAAACACTCAAAACGAGCGAAAATCATAGAGCAGAAAGGCAAATTTACAACGGGTTTTAAAATTTTATAGATCAGCAATAATAAAACGCGCGTTATGGTTTCCCAATTTTTTATTCAATCACGCCAATAAGCTGCGTAAACTTGCGCCACATATTGACATCGTCCCATCGTACAATCTGATCGTTTGGCGTATTGAACAGGTAATCCCGGCTCTGCTCCAGTGCCAGTGATTCATTCGCCGACAGGATCATCTTTGACTCGATTTGAAGTGGATGCAGGGCTAAGTGTCAATCAAAATTAATATACAGTGACAACATGTGACAAGTGACCTGTTGAATCGAAAAACTCATAGCCCCAAAATGAGCCATTCAATGGGTTTTGACAATAGGTGCTGGTAATGAGCCATTGTTTGCGCTTACTATTGAAGTAGAAGTAACGCTTATCGTTTGACGTGTAGACAGGTCGACCAGTAATGTCAGCATTGGTATACTGAAAAGTATTGATTACACTTATTTTTGGTGTCAAATTGACACCTCGAGTTCAATATTGTCGAGATTTGGCCATTGTGATCGTACGCTTATGGTCAAGTTCTGCGTGTCAATCGCTTCAGTTCGTTGGGTCAGCGCGAACTGCTTGATATGTGCATCAGTGCACGCAAACTTGCTCTTCACATGATCGTCCACTTCACCATTCTCACACTTACCATTGCGACAACGCATAAAGCGTGTACAATGGCGCATATTGTTCACTTCAACACACCCATCGTCGAGAACAAGTCGCACATTTATCGTACTCAACTTGACAATCAACGCCTCACGTGCGTCCGTGGTGAACGCTTCCCACCGACACTGGAAGGCCATTACTTCACTGTCAAACGTGGCATAGCCTGACTTGCCTCTATTGATCTCGAGGACAAGACGCCCGGCGGGACACACGTCAAAGACCTGGTAAAAGTGAGTCGGAAAGGCACTGGTCAAGTGAGCCAAAAATAAAAGTCTCATTTTTTTGTGTTCTGAGCCTGCACACAAGGGGCCTGCATTTTAAACCCAGCCAGAGTCAAATATTGACTTGTTTAAAAACCAGACGAGGACGGAGACGAATAAAAGTATGTTTGTTTGTTGTTTTATTTGTCGAAAATAAACTGGAGCAGAAAACTGACAGCGCAATTAAGAAATATTGGAGATTCGTTTTTTTTATTACGTGTGTGGATATATTCTTTCGATTTTATTATATATGTATGGAGACTATATAGGGAGGAGGAGGAGATGGGGTGGGGCGAAAATATTTAAATTGTCAGCAAATTACGTATTTACACTCAACTACTATAATAAGATATCACAAATCAGCCCTGAAACTGGTAGCTTTTGCGCATGCTTAATAATTAATATTATATATAATTTTTTGTAATATTGTTCTTGTTTGAAGCAAAGTTTTTTGAGCCTGTTATGTATTTACTATTGATTTTGATCGAAATCGAAAAAACAGGATTTTTTAAAAGGTCGGAGCTGCATAAAAATGTCATGCGTCTTTTTTTCGTTGTTGTTGAACTTATTGGTCTGGGCAATAAAAGTGGGGTTGTTGTTGTTGTGATATATGAAAAATAGTTTTTAATAAACGAGCAGAACCAAAAAAAAAGTGTAATTTTCGCCGCAGTCTTTATAAGGGGGTAGTAGTAGTAATACAAAATCACAAAAAAGTTTTAATATCGATT
>SCLD01074892.1:0-15128 GCA_004367895.1 Oikopleura longicauda | reverse complement strand
TCACCGACATCTTGTCTGCGGATGTTTTTAACAATGAGCTTTCTGTTTGCACCATTGACAACAGTTTCGTACTTCAAGATGCTAAATAAAACCATTAATCATTTATCATTATATTCCCAGTGAATCCGACTTTCATTTCAGAAAATACAGACCAACCAGGGGTGTTTATCTCATAAAAAATATCATATTGGGTGTTTAAAATTAATATGAAATACTGACATCCCAGGAAATCCTAACTTTGAAATCCCAAGAAATCCGACCAAAATTTTTTTACCAGCGGATTCAGAATGTTCGATTTAGTCGTAAACCGATTTTTTGAATCATAACAATTCTGAGTGTGAGGGCGATTCTTAATTCCGGAATTGAACCTATGCATGTTCATGACTAACCTGAAGTTGGCAGAGTTGATTTCTTGTGATCCCTTGAACCATTTGCATTCAGCAGATGCGTCCTTCATGATACATTCGAAGACTTCGATACCAGCATCCTTGCCGTTGAGAGATTTTGGGCATGTTGCGAAAGCGTCGGTGTTTTCAGCAGCAGTGACCATCATCTTTGGGGCGCCTTGGAAATTAAAATTATTATATGAAACAAATCATATGGTCATTTCAATAAATAATTTTGGACTTACCACGGCCAACAGCCTTGGCTGCGGTTGGAGCAATTTCTTTTCTTGGTCCAGCCTTGGCTCTGAGGGCGGAGGTGGTTTGGTTCTTGTCCTTGACAATAGAAAGCTTGGCAGATTGCTTGACACCACGAGCTTCGACAGAGTAGTCGGAGCAGTCACCTTGAGAGATATTTTTGACAATCAATTCACGGAAGTTACCGGACCATCTTTCTTCGTATTTCAAAATGCTTAAATGAGTTGAGTTCAAAATTAAAAATGCCAAAAATTACCTGAATTCTTGCTTGGTGATCTTCTTAGATCCCTTGTACCAAGAGACATGGGTGGCTGGTTGAACTTGGACCATGAAGACTTCAATATCACCAGCAAGACCAGCAACAGCGTCCATTTTACCAACGAATGGAGACAATTCGGTCAATTTTGCTTCGCATTTTTCGCCCTTGGCTTCAGCAGAATATTTAGTGTAGTCGGCCTTGACAATGTTCTTGACGATGAGCATAGCACGGTCACCGACAGTTCTTTCTTCGAACTTGAAGATGCTGAAAATATCATTATGAGTCATGGATCATGATTCATGGCGATGTTTCAAATTGTTATTTGATTGTGGATGGATATTTTTTTTTTGTGATATGGTTAAGTTTGGAGATTTCCATGAGCGGGTTTATTACTAAGATTATCACTCGACAGGGGTCGGCATAACATTTTAACGCCTAATTGATTGGTTCTACTCTACTGTAATGAACCACAATCGACCATATATCTCATTATGTCATATCATATGAGTTATATGCTATGACTTTTCATATTTCCAAAAATAAGTTGTGTTACTTACATAGGTAATAACAATCAACAGTGAATGTCTTTATTAATTCGTGGTCATAATTCGCTTATTTTTCGGTATTGCTATTCTAGTATAGGTCAGGAGCGAAAATAGGCATACACTTTTGAGTATAGTGAGTATAAAGTGTATGCCTGTTTTCGTTTTAGATCCAGTATGTTAACGGTATACTCAAGAAAATTCATTGCATTTCAAAACAAATTAATTTATGCGAAATGATTACGGTTTTTAAAAAGTGAGTTTAACTGGAAACTAAAAGCCAGATCCATTTTCTAAGTATTTTTTTCGGAATTACCTGTCATATGAATCATGGCCAATTGACACCATCTAACATGTCTATTAAGTAAAGTGGTATGATAAGCCATGGTATGTTTGCAAAAAAGAATAGATGGCACGCAACTGTTAAGAAACTCAAAACTAGTGGACGGTAAACTTTCGGTCAAAAAAATCGGAAAAAATGTGACAGAAATGAGAACTAAAGATTAAAATTAAGCTTAATACCTGAAATCAGCCTTGTTGATCTTCTTGCCATTTTGAGTCCATGAAACGTATGATCCTGGTTTGACTCTGCATTCAAAGACGGCGATATCACCTTGGTAACCTTGGACATCAGCGATCTTGCTAATGAATGGAGAAGCTTGGTTAAGGGTAGCTTCCTTCTTTTCGCCATTGCATTCGACGGTGTATTTACAGAAGTCAGCCTTGGTGCAGTTCTTGACAATCAAAGCTCTCATGGTGCCTTGGGAAACACGTTCGAATTTGACGATGGAGGCATCGGCTGGAATAACCTTGCCATCTAAATTCAGTTATTAATTGAAATTCTTTGATGATTCCAGAAAAAAAAATATAAACGACAAGGTAGGTCACTTAATGTGTGCAAGTTCTAGATCAGGTTGATCCTCTCTAAATTTGTAACCCCCTATAGTAAATGTCAACTGATGTCGAACAATTATAATCTAAGATAACCTTGACGTTTCTTACTATCCTATATATTAACGTGATCTCACATGAGAAAATATGACTTGAGACTTACTTTGGGACCATGTGACTTCGGCGGAGGCATCCTTAACTTGGACTTCGAAACGACCAATGCCATTGACATAGGCTTCGTCATTTGCCATATTACCGTTGAAGGCCATTTTGATTTTTTTCTCTTTCGATTTTATAAAACCCAGAAAAAATGAATCGAATTGAAAAATTAGTTATAAGATGGGATTTGCTGCTAAGGGGCTGCTGAGGAGTTAAACTTGAAACTTTGAGATGAGCAGATATGACCTCTAACCCCTCCCAGGCAAGAAGATTAATGTTGAGCGGGCGCTAAAACGACATTGCGAAAATATCAATTTTATTATTTTTAATAAATGAACTGTATACCATGTTCAAAACTAACATTGGAATTTATAAATTTGAATTGCCAATAAAAAAATATAGTATCTTACTTTGTTAACACCTTTTTATCGTCGAGTTTAAAGAGTGGCACTTTTCGTATCACAAAAGTCTGAAAAAGTCGATAACAAACAATTTTTATTTCTTCGTTGATTTGGAATCGCATGCAATGGGAAACGTTTGTGTCGGAAATTGGAGTGTTTGAACGGAAAACCATATCAATTTGAAAATCATGAAAATGAACTCAAAATCATAATAACAACATTTTCTTATAGACATTTGTGACATCTGTTGCTTATTACGATACTCGCGTACGGTGTGATCAGAAAACACTAATTTTCTAGAACAACGAACAGTGTGAACAGCGAGAACGGGTAGAACATCACGAACGGTTATTTTTTTATTTGTCGAACACAGCGAATGGTGGATACTGCAACCATAATCACGTTTGCCTCTTCTAACGTTTGACTGTTACATTTGAATGTTTTAAGATCAAAAATACTTGTTTGTTCCATTGTCTGAAAATGCATTAAATTAAATTTAAGCTTCATTCTTAAAAACATCATATACAAAGCTTGGAGTATGTTTTTGATGATAGAAAACGAATTAACAAGGAAGCTCAAGTCTGATTTAACAAGAAGGGCAAAAGTGATTTCAAACCGTGTCTTCTTTCAGTTTGAATTGGGCCCTGAAACTTTGAAAATAGGAATGTTCCAAGTCCAAGATATCGAAAATCTGATATCACCATCGGATTGTGCGGTATTGGATAAGTCAAAAACAAGTAACGGATAATCCGAATAGTATGTTTTGAAATTTTTCCTGATATAATGAACAACTTTATTTATGCAGTATCATCGCACGCAGCCAGACTTCGAATGAATGAATTCAAATGCATTCCAGACACCTGACTTACCAATTTCGTTTGTTAGTTTATATACCACCCGTTCTATGGAAAAAATATACTTGGAACGAACAAATTACTGTCGATTTTAAAAAGGTATCTTTGGGTAAATTACGACAATCAAAGAAATTGATTTTTTAATAAGATTACGAAAATATAAAATCAAAGACCTTCGTCATATTGTACGGGCCATAAGTCATGGCTCTTAAGTCGGAACTTTTTCTCTGGTATGAAACTTTATATATCCAACGATGCTAGAGGATTTATTTTCACACTTCAAGCAATGAACCGCAAAATCAAAGCAGAATCAGAAGCAAAATCGAAGCCAGCTACTATTTTTTAAATTCAACGAAATAAAAAGCTTAGAATTTTGTGAACAGATATTATTAAAAGCAGCATTAGCTTCTGATTAAGACAATCGCGAGTAGTTACATTTTTGAAGCGATGAATTCGGCTGAAGAAGATATTATTCTTCCCATATTAGTTCGTGTTAATAAAACGGAATGCGTTGAAATATGTGAAACGAAAGGTCAGGGCTCAGAAAAAGATTAATCGAATTCAAAATTCAACCGTGAGTCAATGTTAAGGTGGCTATCTTCCAGGTGAAAACGATTTCGAAATTATCGCCGACATTAAATTGAATGAAACTGATATCAGACCATACAAATTACGGGAAGGTTGACAATAAGTAATTGGAGCGTAACTTATCCAAAGATTCCGCTTGCACTCGCTTCGGCACTACCTACTTAAACTGAAAAAACAGTCGACTTTTGAAAAGACAATCTAGTTTCAGCTCGCTCGGGCATAGAGTCTGGACCGTTCATTTTCGTAGACCAGATTCAGTTTCATGCGTGACCGTCCATTTGTGTCCCTTTCAACCATTATAGATAAATTCGACCCATTTCGAAAGTCCTTCGGGACGAATTTTTACAACCTTGACAGGATATGAACGGATTTCAATTTTTTTACCCAAAGTCATAATTTATAACTCAAAAATCATGACTCAAAATTATATGACTCGTTGCGGTTAATCGAGAAATTCACATGAAAGGTTGAATATGTTGCGGAATCTCAAACTGATCGATTCAATGACAGTAGCATATCAAGAAACAAAACGTATCAAACTGGCTTTATCCGAGAAAAGGACAAAAAATTACGTGGCTTGACAGTAAGGTCCGGAAATTTCAATTTTTTTTTTCTACCAAAGACATCGAAATTCATAGTATGATTCATTCTATATGGATCACAGTCTGTGATTCACAGACTATTACAAAGCGCGATTTTCCCTCGATATGATCATTTTTTGGTGATGATTTTCAATTTTTTGTCAATGTGGAATATGACTTTAAGCTTGCACAGGTACGGACTCATTCAACAGACTAACAAATGATGTGTGTACAAAAATATTATAAGCCTTATCATTTAAAGTGGATTTGGGAAAAAACTGGCAAAAAAGTTGACGATGATAACTGGAAAGTAAGCGACAAAAATAAATTATTTGGTTATCAGCGAGGCGACCGAGGACTAGTTTTCAGTTTTTAAACTTTCGTCGAAGTCTTGGAGACTATTAGGACGGAACGGTCCAGATTCTGGACTCCAGAATTACTATTCTATCAAAATCTAATGGAAAGAATTTCCAATTCAACGTGATGCTCTGTCAATTTATTGCAAGCAAAAAATCTTTGACGAAAATAAAGAAATAGAGCTTATCCCAGATTTTTTCTCGACAAATCTTATCTACAACAATGCTACTCAGCGAAATTCATTACATTATCAAGAGGTAAAATTTAAAGTTTTTAAAGTATACATTTCACAACAGATCCCTATATCATATAGGCTATATGTAATAATTTCATCAATATCAGGGCGCATTTTATTGTTGCGGTTTTGATTTGAACACAACTCAAGTCGATTATTTAGGACTCGGTCAACAATCGGGGTCATACATTAGATCGAAACACATGATCACAAGTTGGCACACATAGTGACCAAGTGTTGCATCCTCATTTATGTCTCCCCTTTAAGTTATACATCTACTGAGTCGGGTCATTGCGGACTTGAGAAAATTTTGACCGCCGAAAAAGAGGCAGTCAAAATATGCAAATCGAAAAACTCATTATTATGTTATCCTCCATATGAATTTTTCAAGTTTACACATTGTTCCTGGTCGGGCGAGGCTGGATTACGATTTTGGACACCCATTAAGGATTTTTTCCAAATTCATTAATTGCTCATTGGGCCATGACTCACATGAATGACTCAGTGGTTCATGCAAAATGTTTTTTTATTGAATGCTTGAATAAGAGTTTAGAAACTTCTTAAGCGAGTGAATCAAACACATTTTATAAATCAGACAAAAATAGTTGATTGGAATCGTTTTCCAGGAATGAGAGAGTCACGGATAATCATACCAAATTTTCGATTACGCGACATTTCACCAGTCTGCGGGCCGCAACGTGTCTCTGCGGCCACAACGTGCGGCCACAACGTGTAGTAAACTGGTCAATTGAGCTTTCTAAGAGCCTCTCCTTCAAAGATCTCGTCGACCGTCTCGATATGGACTTGGTCAAATTTCCAAGTATTGTGATTTCTTATACCAACGGCGTTTTGAAAAATAATGACATGGATTCTCATAAAGGAACTTTTACTGATTTGCCATAAAAAATACTTTTGCCAGATCTTTACGATTTTTCAAAGGAACCCAAGGAATAGAGAATCATGAAAAATTTAAGAATTTTGCATTTGTAGAATGTCTCAATCGTCGATGATTCACAAGGCAGTGATTTTCTTCGTCATTCCTATTGTCATTGTCATTTTCATGTTTGTAAAAGGTATGTAACATACCGTATGTCTCGATGTGGACCGATCATGCGTCGGACATAATTATCCGAAAATAACCTGTGTTTAGAAAATGTTAGAATGAAGTGAAGGCTCAAACATACTATGGAACTTCTGTAAATGAACAAATAACTATGCCAACTCGAATTTGAAATTATTTGTATGGCCATTTTTGGTTTAAGAAATCCATTTAAACCACTTTTTAAGATAATGCAAGAATTCGAGTTTTTCATGGCATTCAAAATGACACATTTCAAATGTGTATACTTCAAAACCACGTGATCAAAGAGACATCAATTCTGAAAGAGAAAGCAAAACCCACACAAGAATTATGTGAAACTCCCAGGCTTCTCTATAACACAGATGATATCAATCAATCATATGACACTGCTAATGGAAACATATGATTACTGAATGTACTTCACAGTGTAACAATTTAACTCTTATATATTATAAGTTTACACGGTACTGATCGCATTTTCACCCAATATTACGAAAAGTTAGTTTGAAAGTCATATTATCGACTTGATTAAACCAATTGAGCAAACTCGGGTCACTTATTTGATAATCTCTTTTGGGGATTAATCTTTATTGCATTAACAATTTCAAATTGTCAATTTGTCAACATACTCTTCAAAACTGCACCTTGAACTTAATACAGTTTGATTTTTTGATGTCTCAAGGACTTGTTTTTGATTCTATAAGGCACGCTTCCGACGACCAATTAATGCTTCCAGATGCATATTAGTTGCTTTTTACTGTGTCTTTGATAGATATTGGTTCAAAGAATTACTTAACTATGACTAAAGTCAGTATGATCTTGACAGGTCAAATATTATAAGTCACTCATGTATTCGAGAGTCGAATCGAGACTATAAATTGAAATTCATATACAGTGGTCGATGAAACTTTGTCACCCCAAACTTTGTCGTATTTTTCAATTTTCCGCGAAATTTTTGTTTAGTCACGGAATGTAAAGTGCAAGTAAAAAATGTCGTTTAAAACGACATTTGGCATCCGGTGGATAAATAATGCATTACACTAACCGAAAGGGGGTTATCAGCAACGATTGTTGGATCAGAAACAATCAAAATTTCAAGAAAAAATCGAAAAAAGACGCCCAACTTGGCCGTTCAAACTTTGTCGTATTTCACGAATTTGAGGCATCCTAAAAAGCGACAAAGTTTCATCGAGCACTGTATTATGAATCATATTACCATTATGGTACATGATTTTATCCAAGTTTCTGAATTTGTACTAGTGACGAAAATTTGGAAACTAAAGCCTTATCCTTGTTCATATTTATATAGTATTATCAAGCATCACTCAATGCATAATAAAAAATAACATGTGATAATGAAACTTTTCCTTATTATCATTTTGACTGTTCAAAGCCAGAGATACCTTCCTTATGGACCAGTCTCGGATGCATACTGTGATGAAAGTTTCGGAACTGCTACGAGTAAAACATATTCAAACTTTGAAATGGCGTTGTCAAAATGCGAGCAATATAACTGTGATATCCTTAGTGAATTTGAAATTGATTCACGCTGGAGGTATGATATTTGCGCCCAAAATGATAAAATCAAAATTATATTTAGATATGAGCTTGGGAAATTCGTAAATCCAGAGTCCTCTCGTGCCTGTTCATTAGATTCGTATTCAATTTTAAATCATTTCATAAGCCAGTATGACACTAGTGGCAATGAACTTGGTCCAGATGATATAAGAAACCAGCGTGAAGCCAACAAGCTATTACCGAAATATGAAAACTCTGGTCGATCTCTGATAAGAAACAATCAGCACATTACAGGTCTAAAAAATCGAATTCAAAATTACGAAAAAATAAGACCTCAACAAAGATATCACAATCATAACTTTCGCAATAACCAGCCACAAAATCGAATATTAAATTGTGACCACACCTCTGTATGTGATATCATTATCAATAATCCATTGCAAGAAGCTTTCAAAATTATGATTAAACCGATGGCAGAAGTCAGATTCATTGAATCTATTAGAAATGGGACGCATTTGAATATTGGTTCAATTCAACCGTCATCAATATGGCTATCACCCCAATCACAAAGAAATCGAGTCAGTTTTCTTTGTCTACCTGGAGGAATAGAAAGTGGTCTATGGACGAGAATATACACTCTACTCCGAGTCAAATCTTTATTTTCTAATCGAACAATATTAGAAACTATAATTTATTTACAATACCTTTTAATTATAATATTGACCAATATCTATATTACTATAATATATGTATAATAATTTTTATTTTGACAATTTATGGTTATAAATAAGAATGACATGATGAATACACATTTATGTTCATTGATATACTGTATATCATATACAAATAAATACAAAATGAGCAGATTTACAAATCGATATCGATACTTTTAAATTCAAATCGCTTTCTTAGAATTGGTGATCATTGTTTTTGTTTTTTCGTGGAAAGTTTTCAGATCTTGTAACGTTCTGCTGAAGACAAGCCATCGGAAAATAAAAATCAAAGCGACCAGTCCAAATATTTGACTTTGGTGATGAACGATATTTTTCATTAAATGTGAATTCGTTTCACACGTTAGGTCACTTTATAAGATTTCAAAATCGTCTGTTTTTAGACTATAGGGAATCACATATTGGAGTGGAACACCCGGTTTTGAGATGTGTGCAAGTTCAAGATTTCAAATATATGGCTCCTTATATGAATTTCACTGGCATAACCATCATTTTGAAGGACTCTCCGTCACAATTTAATTATTTTGAAAACCGTCCTTAATTCTAAGTCAATCAGGCGAGTTTCAGCGAGGTACAACGGGCTTTGACAAACAATTCCAATCATTTTTCTTTGCAATGAGCTGATGTCATTACTCAGAAAGTTATAAAATGGAATAATTGAGCAATCACAGTTCCATTTGTTTCCTTCGGTGTCAATCGTTGACCGAAGATCTGTGAAAAGTTGAAATTAAATTTTTCATGATCTTTTCAATGATCATGTGTTTTCAATACATGTATTGCGTCGTAAACTTGCTAAAGACTAAACTTAATAGTTCATAAGTTAGAGGTTGGGTTTTAGCCGTAGCCTAAGGGACGTAGGTGAACTATTGTGATCATAAATTGTTTTCGGTTTCGAAATCGAAAACCTTTTCTCCAAGCAACTGGAAACCTTGCTTCAACGTATATGCTAACTTATAGCTTCTTATTTCAACCATTCCTGTAGCCTTGAACCATCCTGTAGCAGGTGTCTGCAATAGATTATTTTGAATAGAGAGATATTGAATTGATGAAAGTGGAGTGAATTGATCACCAGATAAAAATTTGATTTTGTTGTCTGCCAATGATAAAGTTACAAGATTTTTTAGTTCGTGAAAAGTATATCGATCCAAGATTTCAATTTGATTTTGATTCAAATAAAGTAGTCTCAGACTGACAAGACCATCAAATGTCAATTCGTTCAAACGCTGTAAAAGTATCGTTAGATCAAAATATTCAGGATTCGGGTAACACGAGCATGATTAGGGTGAATTCCGAGAAATTTCAAATTTTTCATTTTTAAATTTTCATTTTTAAATTTTCATTTTTAAATTTTCAATTTAAGCCTAAATTGTCATTTTTGATGAAAAATCACAAAAATGATAACCAGGGTGAATTCATGGAATTTTACGAACTCACCCTTTATATCATTTCGGGATTTTCTTGAAAATGGTCATTCCGATAATGACTATTTTCGTGAATTTTTTTTTTAAATCATATATAGGATGAATTCGTAAAAATCCAAAGACTCACCCTAGTTATCGTTTTTCTGATTTTTCACCAAAAATGACAATTTAGGCTTGGAAATGAAAGTTTTGAAATTTCTCGGAATTCACGCTAAGCATGATCTAGCGTATCGACATAAGCGTCCGTGAAACTTTAACGCTGTCAAGTTTTCGCTATTAAACTTACTCGAAGTCGATTGTAACTCAGATCAAGTTGCGATAATCTGGTGAGTTTTGAGAAAGCTTCATCCACAACAGTCGTGATCTCATTTTTTGATAGTTTCAGCATTTGAAGTCTACTCAAATGAGTTCCAAAATCTGCCATTGATATTGAAACTGAAATATCGATTAACTGAGAGTTTATATTTAGATATAACCGAAATATTACCGATTCGATTGAAGGTAAGATCGAGAATATGGAGATTCGATAGGTGGTTGATATGTAGGTTGGAAATCTTATCGATTTGATTTCTTTCGAAGTTTAACTCTGTTAAATGTTTACAGTTTTTGAAGAGACCTGACGGAAGCCACTTGAGCTTATTTTTGGCAAAATCGACTTTTTCCAAAAGGCTGTTTCCTTCAAAAACATCACTTCCAATTGACTCCAAATGATTTCCATGAAGATTTATGACTTTCACCGATTTTAGATGCTCAAAAGTATGACCAGTCAAATCAGTCAGTTGGTTGAATTCAATATTGAGACGCTCAAGATTCTTCAGGCCTCTGAAAGCATTTGAACCGAGAAAAGTTATTTTAGAAAAACCAAAATTTAAAAGTTTTAGATTTGCCAATTTTTCAAAGGAATCGCCAGGAATGACATTGGAAAAATTGTATTTTTCATTTACTTCTTCGACATCATCTGTCCCTATCCCAGTGAATAAATTGAGACCAAGATTTAATTTCTCCAGCAAGGTGTTGTTTTTAAAGGTTTCAGGAGAGATAATTTGTACTTTAGATCTCTTACAAAATGATTCCAACAAATGACACAAAATTTGAGGGTGCAGACAATCTGGCTAGGCGAAGCGATAATGACGTCACTTTGGTTCGAGTGAGATTCGCTTCGCTCGGCCTAGAGTCTCCACAAGAGATGAGCAATTTGTTAACAAATGATTTCTTGTTTGGTCAAAATCCGGACGTTTTTTTTTGTCCGGACAATGACCGGTTTGTCCGGTGAACTCATAATTTTTGAAATCATCTGAAATCAATTCCTGTAAATCAAGACTTCTCAGTTGCTGTAAATGAGCAAAATCTTTATCAATGATTGTGAAATCGTTGCCATTCAGTGAGATTACGTTTGTATCTTTTGGTAGACAACCGGGAATATGTTGCAGATTTGCATGATCGCACGATATACTTTAAAGCGTTTAACAACTAACAGTGATCAATGATATGAATATTATATCACGGAACGTGCGGGCGGCGCACCATTACTACATTTTGTAGAGATGAGGACAAAAAGCTGTTCCCATAATCTATTTCGAAATAATGGAAACTAAGATCGAGGTGATAATTTTGTACACTTTGATATTAAATTTAGTAAAACGGTCCTGAGAGCATTCACGTTGCATGAACATAATTCATGGCAGGTTCCCCAGGTACCATCAGAAGTTGCATTTATTCTTTCTTGGTGTTCATCAATCTGCAATGAGCAATTAATAAAAAATCTCCCAGACCGGGAATCGAACCCGGGCCGCCTGGGTGAAAGCCAGGAATCCTAACCCCTAGACCATCTGGGAAGTTGTGTGCAATGATACCATATTGAGATATTATTTTCAAACATATATATCAAAACATGCAAATAACTTATATATGATATAAGCTGTGCATTAACTCTGGGGTTTACAGACTGTGAATTACAGTTCCGCGATTTTGAACGGCAAATGTTACTAAATATGAAGAGTTTTGTCTTATCGCGTCCGTCGATATCTCGTGGATCGCCCAGGACCACTGTCCATGGAGCACTTTTGTATACCGTTAAGTCTTAACGGTTTGCAGCTTTAGTACTTGAAAAGAGGATAGTATCATCTGTTTTAAACAAAAAAATATTTCATTAAGGGTGAGGGGTCTCCTGTGAAAATAATTTTCTGATTTCGATTTGACCTTGGGCAGTTTTACCTTTGACTTTTCGTTATCTTGATTACTTTTCGACCCTTTTGATGGCCCTGAACTCGCCATAAGGATATTAAAATTTTCTCTCATATTATCATTTTTGAATTAAATTATTCTGATAGTATTTTATTTTTATTGTTTCAAGCGCGGGTTAGAGGTCTTTTCTATCCCACGTCAAACAGTATCCTGCTGGGTCGGATGGTGGTTGTCTCAATGCAGGAGATGATAAATTACGATATGACCGAGGGGCACATCACCTCCCTACCGGGACAATTGGGGGCCGAAACACCGTCAATTTCGACGCGAAAATATTCGATTAGGAACACAAAAAATACCAAAATCATATTTTTTTTTTGGTTCATTTCGATCTGAATTTTCATCTTATAATAGAGAATATTGGTCGACATCGTGAAATTACGAAAATGAAATTTTAACCTACGAAGTACTTTAACCGATCCAAACGTTTGTTTTCGTTTTTATCAACTCGGCGTGAGATCGAAGACGTCAATTCAAGAGAAACAAAATCACAGCAACCCCCAAAAAAAGCGAACCAGATGCAAATATAAGGTTAGTTTATATCAATTTACATAAAAATGCAGAACGAATAAGCACACGTGATAAAGTTTTATAAGCCGCGCTGGTAGAAAAAGTCAAGGCCAGTGGAACACGTCAGCTTAACATATTTTGATCTTAGAATAATAAGAAAATAATCCTGAGGGATAACGATTTTCATTTTAACCTCATATAGTAAACCTAATAAAAACTTCTGTATAATATAGTATACCTCATTTAGTATTCATAAGCAACTCAATGTAGATACTGAAGTAGTTTGAGTCGATGATCTTGTTTTTGGAATAACAAGTAAAGTTAAATTTCCTAAACAAATTTTCCTCGAAATTTTGTTTTTTTATGTTCTATCATCTGATGTCGTTCCACCGAGCTCTGAATTATCTATGAGTACCTCAGTAATCCGGAGACATTTCCAGACTATCGTTGTTCTTAAAGTCCATAGAACATTTTTTCGTAAAATAAGTCAAAATTAATGAGTCCTATAATTTCATAGTAAAATGCACAACTTTGAAACCACAATAACATATTTAGATAAGATAAGAACGAAAGGGCTATTGAAGAGCGGCTACGCGGTAATTATATCAGAGGATGACGCGGTACACAATGGTTATGGGAAAACAGCGGACGAAGAAAAAGAAGGACGATCCCGATATAATGAGGAATAGATTCATTAACGCTTAAAATTAAACTACCATCACACCGCTTTTGAAAGAAAAAATATTATTTCTTGTCTGCTTTTTAAAAATAGAAAATTTGAGCGTAATGAATCCAATTATTCAGATGGGTCCTCAATTTAGTCGTGCCACTGATGACATTGTTTGGCATTTTGAATTTAGTGGTATCGGGAGAGGCCGTTGAAGGACTTTACAAATTCTTTAAAAATAAAGGGAAAGATTTCAACTCAGTTTGAGAAGTTAATAATAACCTTTACCTGATGTTCTGGTCATCGCGAAAACCTTGACGGCCCGTTTGGGTCAAAAATTCATGTTGTGAATCGCAGATGAACTCAAAGTCAAGTCAAAGACTATGATCATGACCGGGCATAATATTAAGTTTATCAAATTTATTTGACGAAAATTAACATAAAATAATCAATTGATTGTGAGAAAATCTTAATGACAGGCACGGGAACCGGCGTCCATGAAAACAACCCTTATTACGCAGCACGAGCTGGTTTTCAAAATCAACTAAATCACCGAAACATGAATCAAAATTATCAAAATTATGGCCCAGCAGCTTATGGTGGTAACTCGCAGGGCTTTGGACAAGGTCAACCTGGAATGCCAAATCAAAATAGTCAAATAAGCCAACAGAATTTGGGTCAAATGGAACAACAGGCTCCCGTCGGGTCGTCAGCTCAAAATGGAGGTCAAATGGTAAATTTTCCTCAATATGGGAATCAAGTCGGCATGGGAAGTCAACAATCAAGCAATAATATTGCAGGGCCACAAAGCTTTTCTCAAATCCAACAAAATAATCAACCGAGCAATCAGTTGCCAAATTCAAGTTTATCGAACCAAGCAGTTGATCTTCCCCTCCCTCCACAAAAGTAATTCTATTATTCTATTTTGATGAAATTATAAATTGATTTAATTTCAAGGCTAAACTCGGCAATGGAAAAGGCACCGGAAGTAAGTTTGCTGGCTCCACCCGACACCAAGGGCATAACCCTGAATAAATATAAGACATCGGAGGGCGACAAAGATGATGATCTTGACGAGGATAAAAATGAAGATGCTGATTTTAAACCTGGATTGGACTTCAACGACATGCAATTTGACGATTCTTATAAAGTATGTTTTTTCGGGACAAATCACATGATCGAAATCTCAGAAAAGAAATCTCTTCTGATCTGTATTTCAGGCGCCAGAATGTCCAAATCTCGATGGACATGATTGGAGCGAAAAAATTGAACCGAAATACAAACTTGACCCTGAAAAATTTCTGGTTCCAGTTTTATTCTTTGGACCTAATAATCAAATTCATGGTTTGAGAGAATCTATCATTCTCGCGATAAAACTGAATAGAACAATTGCCTTGCCACCATTTTATAAGCACAAATCTGCCAATTCAGGAACGGATATATAAATA
>SCLD01074782.1:0-15129 GCA_004367895.1 Oikopleura longicauda | reverse complement strand
GGTTTCCAACCGTTTTCTTGGATGTCATAATGACATTGTGATGCGTGAACGAACCAACTCAACTCCCGCAGTGAAATTCACCGAGTGAAACTGGCAACAGATTTATTCTTATCATTCTTAGAAAATTATGAAAAAAATCAAAATAACAGAGAAAAAATCCCGGTTAAATAAAAAGCGAAAATGCCTTCAACAAACCACCGGAGCCCACGGTGGAGGTCACAGAAAGAATATTTTTGCACGTAAGTCTGTTCTCACAAATGATTCTTAATTGTTTATATATTATTTCATTAAAATGCTCACGATTATTTTTCGAAATGAGTTCAAAAATACATTTTTTCAATTCTTTGGAGATTCTTCGCGCTTGTTCTCTCTGAAATCGAGGGAAAATAGTCTAGTACAAAAGGAAAAAGAGACGTGGGGCCCATACTCGCTCCTCATTGGCCGGACAAAAACGCTCCTCATTGGTCCGAAAAAAGCGTGGGCGAGAGGACTTTTTCAAATTCCCCAGCTATACGCGAAACTTGGATGCGTCCCTCTGTAGAATGTTTTTAATTTCTTCTAAAGGTTTGATATGAGTGCTGTTATGCGCAATATGTAGATATTATAGTTTAAAATCGGTCAATTATCAAATTGATGTACAGGTCAATCCTAATCTCTGAACGTAACCCCCTCTCTGTTCAAGGCCTATTTTCACTCCCCCCGGATTATTTTTTGTAAAGATGCATAGCCCATATTTTAGAACAGAATAGTTTTTATCATTCAGTCTTTGGTAAAATCTCGATCAACTAACTAAAAGACGAGTAAAATTGGTCTGAACATAGAGGAGGTTACGTTCAGAGATTAAGATTGGCCTGTAGTATTGGTGTAGTAGACATCGAGTAAAGATGTGGTAAAAGTGAAAAGTTTCTAATAATAATAGCAACTAAAATTTGGAAGCTTATGCTGTTTGAAACGTCGAAGCTTGGATCTTTGAAAATCAGAAGAACGTCAATTTCAAATCGGCCCAAGATAAACAAAAAAACGAAAAATGGCAACCGAAGGCGCTAAAGAGGAAGATTCCAAAAAAAGGCAACACAGTGCATTGAACAATCTTATAGGCATTATTTTTCAGCTTATAGTTTGGAAATCTGTCGTGTCAGAAGTTCAGAAAACGAATTTTAAAATTGTACCACTTAAAAAAAGTTACCTAAGTCAAATCGACCGAGATCGTCGGCCATTTTAATATTCATAAAATAATACTTTAGATATTCTCGAAAAAAATAAGAATTCTATTTATGAGACGGTGAACGAGAACGTTGGTTTTGATTGCGTTAAAATGTCAAAAGATAAATTCCATTAGTTCAAATGATAACACCACGGATTGCACCATCGATGACACCGATATGAAAACAAATTATCGATTTTTCTAATTCAAACGTTTCATTTTTGAGTTTTTAGAACGAAATTAAGCAAGAAATAACCAATTTTAGACCCAAAATTACGTTTTGACATTGAAGAAAGAATTTTCAAAATATTTGAAGCGGGAAATGGTAACAAAGATGGATCTGGTGTATATGCTTTCCATAATATATAGATAATATAATACAATCATATTTATATATATATAATAATATTACGTTGTCCGGATTGTGGTGTTAGAATGATGAAAAGGCCGAGTTAGAAAAACCAACCGCAGGATATCCATAATTTAAACAATTCTAAAATGGTGCTCTTCGTGTCACATGATTATCCACGTGATTCTTCATGTGACATGAATCACGTGCCAAAACTGTTTTCCAGGTCAAAAGCAGGAAACAACTGATCTTGTCTAACACTGTCTTCAGAAAACTTTCATCGAAATTGACCATGACATTATGATTCACGTGACCGTCGCATACCCGTGTAAACGTGGATAATCCTGAAGATGCATTTCGGTCGTTTTGATTTAACGTTTTTGGAATTAATGAAAAGATCAGAGTGAGATATCGTAGCGAACGAGACGTGTTCGATCGTGAACGATTGTTACGAGACTTAGATCAGTATTTTTTAATAGTGTATCCCAGTAGCAAGACAAAATGAAAAGTGCTTGAAATGAGCAATATTTTATGAAAAACATGCCGAGTTACCGATAGGAACTGATTGGCTGGGTTCAAAGCTAGTTTCGAGATTATTTGAAACTTCCGTTATTCGTTTGAATATTGAAGAAAAATACCTCATAACTATAAGATGATTGCCTGGGCGATTTCAACCATTATATTTGTCCTGAAAAGACCTTTATTTTTATATTTCATGTGTGATGTATCAATAGCGTAATTATAATTAAAGCATCACTTTTTTACTCGGCTGACTTCGCCCATCTACAGTGGATGGGCTGACTTCAACATTTATTCCTAGATTGTCGGAAACTTCGGGATTCGTCTAGAGCATCAAAAATGATTTATACAAGTTCAAACTAAAAGAAATGTTATTGGAAAAATTTTTTTTTTCAAAAACTATTTTTTTATTGTAAAGAACGTAAGGTCCGTCAATAGAAAGACCATGACAGCTCAAAAAGGGAAAATAAGGGAAATGTGTCATGGTTTTTCTATTGCCGGACCTTATAAAACTGTAGGTCGAAAATTGTATTAAAGGAAAAATACCCATGCATTCTAGAGTTACCGACAAAGTTCTTTTTTGAAAACATCACTTATTCTTGTTTTGGTGAGAACAGAAAAGTATTGATATAGGTATAATAGAAACTTTTATTGCAATTTCAAATCTGTCAAAATTTTCAATTTTGGTATGACCGTTTTCGAGAAAATTGCATTTTACGAAATTCTAGAGTCGAAAAACACATGATTTCGCTTTGAATAATGACAAATAATATATCAAAATGAAGGATTTTTCACTATCAATACGATGGGGAAAAATTAGAAAGATTTTTGTTTGAACTTGTATTCATCATTTTTGATGCTCTAGACGATGGTATGAAAAATTTTCGAAAATCCCGAAATTTTCGACAATCTAGGAATAAGCGTCGAAGTCAGCCATGAATCATGGCCTATGATCTACTGCTAGTTTGGTGACGTGTTAATAACAAACGGTGACGTTACACAATTGACACATAACAATTTTATGTATCAAGTGTCAGTCACTGTGTTACGTCTTCAAAAATGATCACTCGAACATGGAAAGAGTACAAAATTAATATGTTTGACATAAATCATGATCTGGAATTTCATTCCCCTCGAATAAAATCAATTGACATTGTGATAGAGGCCGATTTTCGATCGATTTTACCAATTTCCAATCATTCGAGCGCCCAATCTTCATGTTTGATAAGGAATCATCTTCCGATTTATGGTTTCTGACTCTTTCAAGATTCCTCTAAAATCATCAAAATCTAAAAAAATTCGAAATTTCGAGCATTTCAATCATTGCTAAAACTTCAGAGTCTCATCAACATCTAAGCTTTGAAGATTTGGGTCCTAAAAAGACGACTTTCGTCTGAAATGAAAATTAGCTCCTTAAATGTCTACCCTTGATTCACCAAAACCGTTCTTCACTTATTTTTTCGATTTCCGCTTAAATATTGAAGAATCCCATTTTGACTGAAAAGTCTCAATTTCGATTAAAAATTCAAAAAATAACACATTCCAGTGGCTACTAATTTGACAAGTGTCTCTTTTGGAATCTTAAAGCCATTTGAGATCATCCGCAGATTATCCGCAAATGAAAAATGAAAAAATTGACCAAAAAATCAATTAAGCATAATTTTATAGTAATTATGATTCCGATTATGACATCTTGAGGGGTATCTGACCATATATCGTGATTCGAAATTATTTCACGCTGAAAATATAATTCCATATTTAATATTTGATAAGTCCAATTACCGCGATTAAAAATTGGACCGTGGTAAACCGCTAAACTACCGGTACAATTGCAGCCTTATTATTAAAATTTTGAGGCTGATCAGAGATCAAGGGATCATGATGAAGTCAACCAATCACTGATCCGTTTGGGTTGACAATGACTTTGGACCACAAACGGTCAGTTTGACATGCCCTAGTTCGCCGAAATAAAGGACTCCAAAAAATTCTTACTCAGTTTCCAATTTTTTCGTCCTCAAAAAATCATGATCATCTACTCATGAAAAAAGTCTGGATTTTTTTTCTAGAAATGACGCTCCATGATGTTCCCAAAATCCGATTTTTTGGATTTTGAAGAAACTATTCTAGAGGCTTTTTTCATGGAATTCACTCAAAGACCTCGGTTTGTCAAGTTTCCGTCTGTTCTAAAAAACTCTATTGCAAGATCCCCTTATATCAAATGTTATTCTAGTGACGAAATGACTATTGTTTGATTCGCATATTGTTCTTGCCATAGTGATATCATCCATTTAAGTATTACTGAGTGAAAGTTATAACAGTCTGCAAAACTAGATTAGAGTCATCACGATGTCAAACGAAAATGAAAAATATGATCGTGCCGAGGAAGGGTTTAATTGATTGACCTATCAGTGAGATTTTGTAGTAAGAGGCAAAACCATATAAGTTCTACATCGATGAACTCGAAAAAATCGCAGAAAAATTAGAAAAAAAGGCGAAACTTGACGATAATGACGCGAATGATGAAAATATTCCGGCAACAGCTGATTTCAGCGTTGAAAAAATTTGCCAAGGACTTCAAGATGGAATTTTCAAAAATATAGTTGTTATAACTGGCGCCGGAGTATCGACTTCAGCAGGAATTCCAGATTTCCGGACTCCCGGAACCGGTTTGTATGACAATTTACAAGGTAGGAATATATTCAAACCGATTTCAATCGTCAAAGAGTTTTTCCCATCAATATGTAACTTATATAATATAACTTATATTATATAAGTTATATTGGAAAAAATGTCACCTTCTGCTTACAAAAGGCGAAAGATGAGAAAGACGGTATATGAAATACCCCTTGTAAAGCCTATAATTTGCCCACGGCAGAATCTGTTTTTGATATAAATTATTTCAAAGAAAATCCATTTCCATTTTATCAAATATCAAAAGAACTTTTGAATGGGCACGGATACACAATTTTCTATGAAATCATCGTTCTTAAATAATTTATCATAAGTTATGATTCATAACGCATCGCACCATGGTACTAAAGGATTGAACTCCCCATGGATTTCCCTAAATTTTTCATTTTTGCTAAAATGGGTTCTCAAAAAGGTGCCAAAAACTATTCTCATGTTTTTTTTTCAATTTTGCGTGGGCGAACGACATATAACGAAAATGAAAGATAATTTAATTCTGCGCCTTTTGTTGCCTATATGGGTTTCTCAAACTAGTGTACAAATTAGTGTTAACTTGGTTTTAATACATTTACCAAATTTGCGTAGGTTTGCCCACGCGTGGGAGATGGCGGATCACTAAGTCTGACTCGTAAGTTTTGAATCATGGGAAGTAGGTTTGTTTGCTCTGCGGCGGAAGACGTCCGAAACCCTTGGGGAGTAAAATCCAGTAGTACCTGGTGCATCGTTTAATCAAACAACAGTGAATTACGCAGACATGGTGGACGCAGCTAGTGTCCGTTTTTTGTATCAGAAATAAAGCGAATACAACCCGACAATAACGCATCACTTTATCAAAATTTTAGATGAAATGGGTACGTTTGCATCTTATTTTATCATTTACGAATTTTTATCATTTTATGACTTTTCATCCTATGAAAAAATATGTCTCAAATGAATAGTTGATTTTAAGGGATTTTACTCCGATGTTATACTTCGAATTTGGACAACCTCGATAGGGCTGCGGGTTTGTCAGATGAGAAACTTGTTTATTGTCATGGAAATTATGATGGTGCAAAATGTTCAAAGTGTGGGCAAGAAGTTCATGTGTCAAAGGTCATACCAGGTCAGTTCAAATCAAATTAACATGTTATTTCTTTCATGAACGTTTTCAGCTCTCAAACTGGGGACACCGAAAAAATGTGAAATAGAATCGGGTTGCAACGGTTGGGTCAAGCCAACAATAACATTCTTCGGTGAGGTATGAACCATTTGGTGCATGATTACATTTTGAAGAACCAATTCAAAAATTTAGGGTCTACCTGACCGATTTGCAAATTTGATGGGGGTTGATTTTCGAAAATGCGATTTGTTGATTATCATGGGAACATCACTGAGCGTCGCACCGGTATCCAGACTACCCAATATGGTTAGGGCTGACACGATAAAAAGTCCATCGCCGATTTTCATGATATTTTACCACTTCATCTATATGAGTCTAATTTTGAAAAAATTTTAAGGTTATGAGTCATAACTTATGACGTCCTAGATATCTTTATAAGAATTTAAATTCGTGGCAGCCCTAAAAACTGTCGGAAGTGACTGTCCAAGGAAATGATCGTGATCTTATCTGCTGGCATCGAGTCATATGGATACGTTTCGTTTGATGATCGTTTAAAAGGTTGTTAATAAATCGAGTCCCAGCTGCAGGTTGTGAATGGAAGTGGTTCGATATCAGTGGAGGAAAAGAATCTACAAATATAATAACAAAATCGCCTTTAAACCTGAATTTTCTTCGGATGAACTTGTCCGAAAATAAAATGATTCATAGCAAGGCATAAAATGGCTTGAAGATTCGGAAAAACAATCCAAAAATATTCAAAGTCGCGATTGCTTTCTCAAATGTGATACTGATTTTGGTTGTCTGCAACTAGCAAAGTGCCTCAAACGAGAAAAAAGTCTCAGCGAAAGATTTCAAAAATTTACAAAAAAGTCTGTTTCTGTACAAAAATAAAATTGCGAAGAAAAAAATGAAGGCGTTGGTTTTAAAATGATTTCAAATCATTTTAAATGGTGTTTGAATTTGAATCCTATCAAAATCAATGTTCTAAATCAGACTTTATGTCTAAAGGCGGCTTAAATTGATGAAATCGGTTTAAATTGAGTTAGTTGGCTTCAAATGAGTTGGATGAAACCTAAGCATGGTCTTGGGTGGAGCATAAGATCATAAATTCAGCCACAATCTATTGCTTAACCCTACAGCTAAGATACGGCGTTGCCTATTTTTTACTCGATTGAGGTTGACCTGACTCTTCAGATAAAAATCATATCATATGATGGTTTTCAAATCAGGCACTCAAAAAGATCCAAAAAGGTTTCAAAATCTTACAAAATTGACATATTTACTTAATCACCATTTCTTAAGTTTTTTTGACGTTTTTAAGTGATCACACTTTACACCGCTAAATACTAACTCATTCCGATTTCGGATTTTCGACGCTTTTTACAATAAGTCAAATTAAAACGGAACTTTCAGTTCATTTTAAAAGTGTTTTTGGAGTTTTTTGAAAGTTTTGAAACTTTTTGAATCCACGAAAAATCCTGAAATTTCACGTTTTTTTCATCACGGAAATAACCTATTCAAATAAAACCAAAAAATGAAAGGCATTGTGAGAGTTCCTTATATCACCGAAAATGAACTTTTTCTGAAATTGCTGAGCATGTGACATGAAACTTTGATACTTTTTCTCGCGTCCTTTGACGAATTTTCACGAAAATTTTGCATTTTCTTTGGATTGTGGTGTCGGAAATGTGACAAAAATATGACAATTAAATGAATATTTTTGAAAAGTGTTCGTGGTTTATTAGATTTAAAAGTGAAGTGAACAGACTTGAACAAAACTGTGAAAAAAGACGGCTCGAAAATGGCTCGAAAATTATAGCAAATTTGATCTAGAACGCAACGTACAAAATTGATTCAATTTGCATTTCTTCAAACTGGACACTTACCCGGAAGTATTCTCAGAGCTATAAAATATTGAGAACGTATTTTAATGTACCAATTTTAAGAACACAGAAAATCTTATTTATTCCGATAATTTCACTTTTTCATTAAGCTTCCGGTGTATTTCCGGTTCAGGCCTGACTTCCGGTCTTTTGGACACAAAAAGGGACACTAAATTTAGTATACTATGATTTGAGAGGATGCGTCATCCCCATTCGACCAGGGCAGTCGAAGACTTAACAGAGCTGTAAAGTCTTTGTACCTCAAAATAAAAACATTAAATTGTGTAATTCAAAAAAAGAGAAAAATAAGTGTGAGGTACAGTTGTGTAACAGGGCAAAAAATCACACGTCTATCGGAAAGACTATCCCCGACCGAATTAATTTGGGTTCAGCGATCGAGTGACAATCATTATTTGGCGGAGAATTTGTTTATTTTCAGGAATGATCTTGAAGACAGATTATACTGAAATTCGCATTTTTTGTTGAATTTTGCCATTTTTTACAAATGTTACAAACATGACAGATGCCAATTTACTCAAATCCCTCCAGATCACTTTGGTAACAGAAATTGGTGACATCGTGACGACAACACGCAAACAAGTGACGTCATCATGTGGCACTGTATAGAGGAGCGACTTCCTCAAAAAAATTCAGGAACGAGAGTTTTGAGTATATGAAAAATTGATATATTTTCCGAAATTTATACCAATTATACAATCTCAACTCTTTGCAAAAGATTTTGGCAAAATGACAAGAAAAATTGTTTTTGGGAACCTGTTTATCGATCGCATTCACTGTCTACAGGAAATGGATGACTTCACTTCACTTTCTCATCCTTTTGGTTAAATTTTGGTTCGCTATTTTTTCTGAATTTTGAAAAATTCTCAAAAACTAGACAAATTCGTAATTTTTCTAATGTTTGATTTTTGAGGTCTGATGGCATACACAAAAATGGACGCTCTGGGTTTTGTTTGGAGCGCTACGTGGTTCAGTTTATCCTTTGACCATATTTTCGAGGATGATCTGCTCTATAAATCATAGTCTATGATACGATATGTAAAGCCCTCACTCTCCCACAAATCCAAGGGGGAGATGATATCGTTGACCATGGTGGCCTGACGTTGCGCAAGCTGGATTTTTTTCAGCTTTTAATTTATTCCCGTGGTGTAATTTTTCTTACATCGTTCACTACCACGAATAATAATTTATTCTATAGATTTGAATGTAGCATAACATAATTGTCTATTATTTATGGCTCCCATTGCATTCTAAAAAAAGTCAAAACCAATAGTGAATGAAACTTTGAATTTGCTCAAGGTAAGATTTTTGGGTATTGTTTCAAAAATTTTGGAACGAAATTAAAACGGTTCCAGACACGAAAATTTTCTAGATCCTGAATTTTCGGACGACGAAAAAAATTGAACTATTTAAACCAATCATTTATTTTTCTAGAGATCTAAAAAATCTTAAGAATCTTAATTAATACCAGTCTTAATAATCTGGGGAGGAGTGATTCAGCAAAATGACTACCCTTCAATTTATCTTAATTGAGTTTCAAAATTCTAATGACCTGATCAAAAAACAGTTCCATCATATAGGAATTTTTGAGGTTCATGAAAACGATTAGCTGCGAAAGGGTCCACCGAACGGTGCGAAAAGCGAACACAGTTATTGAAAAAAATGAACAGTGTATAACATCACGAGCAGCGAACATTTCGAATTGTGCGAATGGTGAATCGTGCAAACAGTTCACATTGACCGAACATTTTGATTAGTCCATATTGAGCGAACACCTGTTCGGTGGACCGTGCTCTACGAGATCATTGCGAGTCGCCAATTTAGTAGAACGTTCCTCTTCAGCAGCAGTTTTTAGTAATTTCATGTTAAATTAGAATTTTTTATGGAAAAGACACATTTTTAGAGGGTTTGACATAATACAGTAAATCGCACGAACTTCCAAACTCAAAATTTTTAAGAGTTTTATTTTTTTAAAATTTTTTTAGAAGGATGGAATTTTAGAAAAGTTTGCGGAAATAAATTAAAATTTTTGGAGTCAACTTGAACTTGGATAATGTGAGGCGGAATCATTTTTTTTCGGTATGCACTTAAAATATTACGAACTTTAGAATTCCAATTTTTATACATTCAGGCTTTCTCCCGGTAACTTTTTCAGTAAACGACCAAGTTTGACTTTTGGGCGACCTACTTAAATTGAAATTGTGATATAGGGGGTCACAAAATAGAATGGAACACTCGTTCTTGAACTTGTCAAATTAAGAGTGGAAAACTTTACATGCAAATTCACACGAAAGTCTTCCACTCTAATGTGGTCCCCTGGGTATTTCACTCTAATGTGTGACCCCCCCCTATAGATGAAAATTCTCACAATTTTTGTTGTACATATTGTATCATTTATTTGAAAGTTATGTCAAACAACCAGGATTCGACCTTTATGAATTCTTCAAAATGACCTCATTTGAACTTTAAATGACTTTAATATGACTTTTGATTACGTCATTATTTGATTTCTTTGTGATTTTTAGAAAGTGAGGATAATCTTTTTAGAAGGGGTGAAGTAAAAATGGGTTCCATCCACGCAGTTGATTTCCAATATTTATAATCGCAATAACTCCTATTTTTAGAGGTTTCTACATTGAGAGTATTCTAGGAATCCAAAAATCTTTCTCCCAAAATATATCCAACCGAGTTTTGTGTCCCAGAGAGAGATCTTCAGATGATGCTTCTATAGCCAAAAGATACTGATCTATTGATCATCTTTATAATTAATATCTACAAGAAGATGTTCATACCATAAATTGCTCTAGAAATGGGTAACAAGTCAAAATAAACTCGATTTGAAGTTTGATCAAGGCAAAACATATTCTACAATGTATTATTATAATATCAACGTCTAAAAGTTCAATTTTAGAATGAAGAAACTATAGGTAGGGGGACAGGTGCAAATAATGTTTCTTTTATCAATTAACAATTGATTTGACAAGGAGTCACATGACGAGGTATCACGTGACTTGATCATGTGATGAACCTATCATGTGACCATCATGAGCGGTCCCGACCAAAGTTACAGCCACTTTTTGTGTTTTAAGAATTCTACAGCCATTTTTCGACTTAAGAATTCTACAGCCACAAATGTTTTTTTAAGTGAGCGTTTTAAGAATTCTACAGCCACACTGATTTTTCATCTTAAGAATTCTACAGCCACACCGAAATGTCATTTTAAAAATTCTACAGCCACACCAAAATGTCGTTTTAAGAATTCTACAGCCACATCAAAATGTCGTCTTAAGAATTCTACAGCCACACAAAATTCAATTAATAAGGGTTGGGGACCCCCACTTGGATCAGTTTATAATTAGGGTTAGGGTCAATTCATAATAAGGGTTACGGTCAGTTCCTTTTGAGGGTTAGGGTCAGTTCATCATTAGAGTAAGGGTCATTTTCTTTTTAGGGTTAGGGAAAATTCATAATAAGGGTTATGGTCAGTTGCTTTTGAGGGTTGGGGTCAGTTCATAATTAGGGTTAGGGTCAGTTCCTAATTAGAGTTAGGGTCATTTCCTTTTTAGGGTTAGCGTCAGTTCATAATTAGGGTTAGGGTAAGTTCCTTTTTGGGTTAGGATCAGTTTCTTATTGGGGTTAGGGTCAGATTTTAATAACGGTTAGGATCAGTTCATAATTAGGGTTAGGGTTAGTTCCTAATTAGAGTTAGGGTCATTTCCTTTTTAGGGTTGGGGTCGCTTTCTTTTTAGGGTTAGGGTCAGGTTCATAATTAGAATTAGGATAAGTTCCTTTTTTGGTTAGGGTCAGTTTCTTATTGAGGTTAGGGTTAGAGTCAGTTTAGGGTCAAATCAAAAGTTTTGCCGTCTTAAGAATTCTACAGCCACACCAAAATGTCGTTTTAAAAATTCTACAGCCACACCAAAATGTTGTCTTAAGAATTCTACAGCCACCCTGATAATGGCTGTAGCATTCTTAAGTTGTTTTCAGAGGGGCTGTAGAATTCTTAAAACAAAAGTGGCTGTAACTTTGGTACGGACCCAAAAATTTCGGTGTGCGTGTCCGCGATCCCAAAATATTGGATGTCCGATCTCTGATATCGGTTAGGTGTTCGGGCTGTTCGGACTGCTCAGGCTGTTCGAACGAACCTAGTTATTCGGCCTGTTCGGTGTTCGAGCAGTTCGAACAGTACACACTGTTCGGTCTGTTCGGTGTTCTGACTGTTCATGCTGTTCGTCATTTTTTGTAATTTTTGCTGTTCGGACCGTTTTGATCTGGGTCCACTTTTTGACTCCAGGTCCTCTTTTTGACTCCAGGTCTAGTTTTCAGGTCTTGTTTCTTAATTCTTGGTTTCTTGGATTTTTTAACCAAAGATTTTCCGGTTAAAAAAATGTTCGGTTAAAGTTTCGGTTTTTGAACGTTTTTTTGGACCTCGGGTCCAACTTTCCAGGTCCAGGTTCTTAGGTCCTACTTTTTAACCGTTAGGTTAAAAAAAAATAACCGAATGGTTAAAACGTTGGTTAATGAACGCCCTTGTTTGGGGGCGAGTTTCCTACAAATGGCAACTAGTCTTTAACGAACGGCACTGAGCCAGTTCCAAATCATATTGAGGGTCGGTTCACCATTGAAAAACGGTAACCTTGACCCTAAAAATGGTAAATTTTAGAAACGGTAACTTAATTTTTTTTCGGTCGATCACTTTATACCGAACTCGACCAGGTCAATTTGGTCCATTAATTCTCATGGAAATCTGGTCCTGGTCCGGTGTGGTCCTATCATTTCAAAATTTCCTGGTCCTGGTGCGGTGCGGTTCTAAGATTTCAAAATTTGTCTGGTCCGAGGACCTCACCGTACCAGCTGGTCCTAGGACCAATCGGCTCTGGTGCGTGGATCCCTGGTCTATGTAAAAAAAATCGAAAATATAATCAAAATGTTTCCAAGGGACAATTTCCAAAGTACGGACACTCAATTTCCAAAGTACGGACACTCAATTTCCAAAATACGGGCAACTCGTTTTCGAAATACGGACAGAACTAGTTTGCGCAGTGGAAACAATTGTTGTCCGTATTTTAGAAAAAACTTTCAAAGTACGGCGAAAAACGACGTATTATTTCTTTTCGCTAACTTTATAAAGTACGGCCCATTCTGACTCTGTCCAAATTATCCGACAAAACTAGTAAGAAAAGAGCGCTCACGCCCACGCTCGCATGGACAGGGCCACCATGGACCCCACGTTATTGGTGAAAATTTGATTCGTCCTTATTGAAAAAAACTGCTAGAGCCAGTACATTTAGTATGCGCATCCGGACCGTGGATCCCTTGTCTTTTCGGCAAACTCAAACTCGGGTGGGTTATCATCTAAGTCTTCAAGTTGAACAGTCAAAATTGTATTCATGTCATTTGAACGTCCATTTACTTGACCATCAGTTACCCTCAAAATATTCATTGAGAATCTGACTTAAAATCATTGAAAAACAATTTTGATCCATTTCTAGGATGAATTCTGAGAAACTTCAAAATTTTCATTTTTAAGCCAATTGTCATTGATGGAAAGTCACAAAAATGATAACTAGGGTAAATTCATGGATTTTTACGAACTCACCCTATGATTTTCGCGATTTTTGCCAAAATGGCCGTTCCCATAATGACTGTTTTCGTGAAAATTTTTCAAAATCATATATAAGATGAATTCGTAAAAATGCAAGAATTCACCCTAGTTATCATTTTTGTGATTTTTCATCAAAAATGACAATTTAGGCTTAAAAATGAAAGTTTTGAAAATTTTCAGAATTCACCCTATCCATATCAAATTATTGAAAAATAAACTTTGATCCTCACCGAATGATAAGTTCATATCGTGATTCAATGCCTTCATAATCAAGACTTGTTTTGACCTTGACATCGCTTGAGACGATTCCCGCGTCATCCTTGTAAGCATCCCCGATTTCAAACGCTCCATTTCTGTTGCCACTAATAATTTCAAATTCAAACCCATCGCCGAAACTATCATTATCATCAACTTTGATAGTTACAATGGTTTGACCGACTGATGCATCTTCAGCTAGCAATATTTCTTCTTGATTAGGGTGATTCGCGGGTTTAGAGATTTTTTCTAGGGAATAATGCTGGAGTTTGCTGGAGTTAGGGACTAAAATTAAACATTATTTTAGGTCACTCTCAGTCGATTGGTACCTATGGTATCTTGCGGAAATTTGCGCTCCATAAGTTATGACTATTTCAAAATGGCATGTTTAGCATTACAGAGATAGGGAAAAATCGTAAAAAAACAAAATTTTCGAATAAAAGAAATACTGTTGGGAATTTTTATAAAGTGACTAACTGTGATGATACCTTGTGGAACCAGCTTTAAAATGCACCATTAGGATTTATCCGAGAATACATTAGCGAGATAGGCCGTGAATCACCCTAGTCAAGGTCATAGTCGTAATCGGATTCATGATCACAGGGCAGGGCGTATCCTTTTGGTAAACTATTTTTCGATCGCTAAAAAGTTTTAAGCAGTGAGAAATAAGATTATTTCTTTGATCAGATGCACTGAAACTTCAAATTTGGCTTTGCGACTTAATATTATCGGCATTTAAGACCCTTTTGCCTTTAAGGCTATGTGTAGGCTATTATGGCCTGGGTATCCTTAAAGACTTTATCTTTCTATATTATATCTTGTCTATATTACGAGCAAAAATTCTAATTATAGATATTTTCAGTGAAAACATGTTAACATATTTATACCACTGTGCTGAACTTGGTTGGTTTCGCGATAAGGGATACGTTCTAGAACCGAACCGGATCTTTGGGATGTTAGCTCGTTCCAAACGAACTCAACATTTAACAGTCGCGTACATTTGAGAGTATTTTTTGACAAATAGGTCGAAATTACCGATAACAACAGAAATAAACCAAAAAGCTTAAAAAAGGAACGAATAATAATCAAAATCACCGTTATTTGGTTCCAAAATGGCCCTTATTTTCGACCAAAATGACATTTTTCGACCAAAATGACCATTATTTTTTACCAAAATGACCATTTTTCCGACCGCAATTTCCATCCTCAAAATGACCTTCATTGGTCAACTTGACCGTTATAAGTCAAAATGACCGTCATTCATCAACAAGATTATGGTCATTTGAGTATCAAATATCGGTCATTTTGGTGAAAAGGTCATTTTGTGTGTAAATTTAACGGTCATTTTGGACAACGGTCATTTTGGTGCTGTTAAACATTTCCGGGTTAATTTCTGTCCAGAAATGTCAACGGAAATAAACAGGAAGTGATCAACGTGGTGAAAAAGGCTTTTTTGGTGACTGGTCTTAAAATAAGCTAAAAGCCACGCGACTGTTAAATACCTTGGAG